>JANHZT010004310.1:29059-50237 GCA_032468215.1 Stegonotus admiraltiensis | reverse complement strand
CTTTCCAAGCAGTCTCCATGTTTCCAGTGTCTGTTTCCCCACTTGGAGCAGAACCCAGAAGGATATTTCTTCCAACACTGTCAACAGTTTATTGTTACCCTTTACGGTAGATAAGACAGTCTTTTCAAAATTAAATGTGAGAGAATTTTTTTCTCCTGAACTCCAGTTGTTAGCCCTGATCAACTCTTAACCATGTAAATATCTGTATTTTAGGATACAAGCTTAATAAATATGTACTTTATTCTAATACTTTTCCTAACTTACTGAAGTGTTGAAGAAGCACAAGTATTAGCTGCAATCTTTTCCCTCTCCCTCCCTCTATCTATCCTTATCCCTCTCCCTTTATCTCAGTCAGACAAAGGGGCAATCTGCCTTCATCTAGCTAATTATTCTTTTGCAAGTAAGACCTTTCCTTTTCTTTCCCCCCCGTATCTTCAAATGCACTGAATGTCACAAGCATATCATTTCCATGCCAGACCTTTTCTTCTCCAGCAGTCTTTCCCCACTTGTGTTCTCAAACACTTTGTGGACTTTATATCACACTTGTATTAACAAGTCTTCAGCAGTACAACTCCTGCCTAATCTATTTTAGGCCCCAAAGCCACACTTTTTTCTGAACTGAAACCAGCAGCACATCTTCACTAGCCATTAGAGCTGTCTCGGCCCATTTTAGCCTTTGCAGATGACAGCCATTCCCTTCATTTCCCTGCTTGTCCTTCCCAGAGTTGTCCTTGCCAGTGTTTTAAAAACTTTTGATGTCAGTGTGCATTTGATATTGAAACCAGCACATCTGCTTCCCTTTCTTTCCCATGAGACTTGTGTCTTTGGGGGTTTATAGTAATATTTGTGCTCAGCTTCCTATTGGCAAAACAAATAAATAAACTATTTTGTTTGGGTGTCCACATGGATATGTGCAGAACCAGCAAGAAACTATTACTGAACGCAGGCCAGTCACAGTTTGTGGTAAGGTTCTTCTGAGGGTGGCCTGCTGTGCTCTTAAATATTTATTATCTTGTAACTTTAACTAATTTGCAAAACTGTAGAAAGATAGCAATTCTAGAATAGGGGTCTCCAAACTCTGTAATTTAAGACCTGTGGATTTCAACTCCTCGAATTCTCCAGCCAGCATAGAAACATGGCTGGCTGAAGAATCTTGGCCACAAGTCTTCAAGTTGCCAAGTTTGGAGATCCCTGTTCTAGAAGGATACTTTGACTAATAATAGTCAGACTACAATTAGTATTTGTTTTTTAAAAAGTTACCAGAAACTTCTTTTGAGATTCATCTTGATAATATTTATTGGCATTTTCTTAGTACATTTCACTTTCGCTAGTAAACAGGAAGGGAATAATATTAAGAATAGAAAAATATATTTTCCTAAATATGTGCTTATTGTTTAAGAATTTCTCAATGCAATATAAAATGATTATAAAAGAACTAACAAAGTAACTTTTTAAATAATTGCATACCTTAGTCACAAGCCACCAAAACATGCAGAAGAGCATGATATCTCTGGTTTAGGAATTTATTGTTGAATTTAGACATATTTAAGGATTTTTTTCTCAAATAAGTATTACTTTTTTCTAATAGTTGCCTCAGCAGGTGGCAGCACCTACCCACCTACCCAGCCCTTGCTGATCTCAGAAGCTAAGCAGGATCAGCCCTGGCAAGTAATTGGATGAGAAACTGCCTAGCAATTCTAGGGTTGAAGGCTACATTAGAACATTGAAAAAAACACCTAGAAGAACATAATGACAAACCACTTCTATAATAACTGCCCAGAAAACTGCATGGCTGTGGTCCCTAGGAATCAAGCTCAAATTGAGGGCATCTTTACAGCAACTAATTACATTTAATGCTATATTTCCATAATGTGATCGTTTCATTCTGCTGGGAAATGCTAATGCTAAAAATCTGTCTTATGAAAACACATCCATAGCACAACCTTCAAAGCAAATTAAATTTTATAAGGAAATGTAGATAGGACAACATTTTTCTCTGAGAACATTTGCCTCATTACCTTTATTTATGAAAGCTTTCCTCAGTTATTAGTAAGTTATAGCTTTTGCTTTGTGGTTGCTACTTTATGTTGGTATAATCAAAAGTACATCCCATTAAATTCAGTAGAACTTGTCAGAAAAACGTTGGCCTAGAATTACAACAGTAATGTTAAAACATTATTTCTGAGTTTGTTCAGTAAATGTAAATGTGGAAAAAATACATTCCTACATAAAATTTTGTTTAGAGATACTTACTAGAACTCTGCAATTTTTCTTAAGCTGCATTTGTGAATTGAAATGAGACATATACATATGTATCATTTTATGACTACTACAAATTACTATGAATTCCTCAATTTGAAAACACTTTTTTCCATTGCAATCTACAGTGATGTGTTAAAATTCAGGTCTCTGTTTTTCATCTGTATATGATATACTTACTGTGGAAGACAGTCCAGTTAATTCTTCTCAATTTCTCTTTAGTTACAGCTTCCATTTTCTTATTTTGTCAAATGAACATTAAAGTTGAAATAATCATGCCACAGGCAGGAATTAATTATTTTATTTTATTTTATTTTGTCGAGTACATATTAGATATATATAAGCATGAATTGAATACATAAAAAGAATACAATTAAAGGGAACATTAGGACAGGGACGGTAGGCAAGCTGGTGCTCTTATGCACGCCCCTTTTTTGGTTTTTTTTTGGGGGGGGTTGTTCCAAAAGGCATCTGTGGAGATTTATTGAAATCGTTTTAGATTAAATGAGGTCAGAATTATAGCAAAAATGGTGGATTCTGTAAAGATGACTTTAATTTCATAACTTCATGGTTAAATTTACATCTGACTTGAGAAGGAACATTAAACTGAGAAGATGCACATCCGTTCACTTAAAGATAGGAAATTGCACATTATACTAATGAAATGAACAAATGATATTTAGAGTTAGTGGCAAAGGATGGAGATAAAATGCCATAGGTGGACAGTTTATGCTCTGAGACATTTAGTTTTGGTGACTAAAATATAATATAGCAAACTTCCATATGCTAAACAATATGGAGAGTCTTCTTTCTCATTAGAATGAAAGAACATGAAAGACTGTATGTTGCCATAAAGAAAATCAAAATATAGGTTCATTGTTCAGTATTTTCTCCACTGAGTACCAGATGTTTACATGATCTATTTTATATAATATACTACTATAAAAATAGTCCTGTTCATAATTAGATTTATTTTTTAAAGATTTTGAGTAGACAAATTTGGGGAAAACAAGTCTACCAATGATAAAAAGTATGAAATCTATGTTCTAGATAAAATAAAAGTTAGAATCACTGGGAATATGAAGAATTCAGCAGCAGCAGCATGTCCTATAATTAGTCATTTTGAAAGAATATTTGGTGTAGATTAAGTTTGGTCTGATTTAGTAAGAACACATTTTTGTTAGATTTGTCTGTACTGTGATGATGCTTAAAAATACTGAGCAAAACAACTAGTTGAGACCATCTTAAATATTTGCTTAACTTTAAAAATGGTTGGCTATGTTCAAATCAAAGAACTTTCATGTATTTAGAAATTAATAATTGATAAAATTATGATAGTTCTCATATTGAACATGATTTATTCATATATCTATTTCTTTGGAATTATTTATTATTAAGTATTTTTTTCAAGTGATGTGCTGCCCTTCTGCATATGCTTTTTAATATTTTTCTTTGAAGAAATTCCTCTGTTGTGTTACCAGTAATGATAAAATGGTAATGTGTAACATCAGTTATAATTAACAAACTCTAATCTGCAGAAGTTCATTTTACAAAAGTACATAAGTAAGACTTAATTAAACATTAAATGGAAGAATTATTGGCCACTATCATTCATTTTAAAATGGTTATTATAATCAGCTTCCATTTTCTTTGAATTCGGATTGAAAGATACATGAGAAATATTGATTGCCAAAATGATGTCAGCAACTCTTCTAAACTTAGGTAATGAATTGACAAGAAGCCAGTGGTGACCGTGTAATGAGCCTTCATCTGGAAAATGACTGTTTGAGGAAAAGTTTCTGTAATGGAGGAAGGAGGAAGGAGTCTGGATTCTGGGCATAGCAGAAAATCAGACAGTGATAAAAGCAGTAATTCATATTACTCGGATGATGATTCAACTCATGCTTCTGATCAGTCTCCAACCATCAGCACTCAGTCTACACAAACTGTAAATAGAAGCAATAAAATACAGAACTTGAAAAGCCATGCAGATTATCATGGTAAGTAGTTGGCAAAACACAATTTATTATGTGTGTGTCTGTGTGTATCATGGTGTAATATGAATTATATGAAAATAAGATTATTTCCTTTGAAATATGGCATATTTCAAAGCTGAGCTGACATTTGTAATAAAAATTAACATTTAGGTTTTAAAATTAAAAAAGTACAATTAACTCAAGAGAAAGTACCCTGGCTTGCTTTTTCTTTGTAATTAAATTGGAACACACTTTTATTCTTGTAATTATATATATTGATCGAATTTAGTCAGTTATAAATATCTCCTTTCTTCACCTCAAAATATAGCATCTTAGATACAAGAAAGTCGAGAGAGTAGGTATTAAGTCTCTTACTCAGTTAACAGATCAACTGATCATGACCATTTAAACATTCATTTAGCAATAATGTTGCATGAACAGACAGTACAAAATATAACTCACTTTTCTTTTAAAAGATTGACAAAGCTCTTGTCTATTTTTAATTACAGACTGAATATTTTGTTAGTCACAAAGTGTTTACTGTAGTATTTGGGCTGCAAAAACCCAGATGATACTAGATAGACTGTCATTAAATGATTCAGATTTTTTGCATACCAGATACAGTATTAGTTTCATTTTAGTTTTATTTTAGATAGATGAGTCATCTATTTTTAGTTTTTCTCCTTGTTTACTTTTGTCCAACTGTATTGCCTCTCTTCTCCTACCTTAACCCATAACTGCTTTTAAACTTTACAGTAGATTTGAAGAATTCAGGTTCTCCTTTATTGTGCCAAAATATTGAACTCTGTTAGACTGGTATCTTCTTTTTAAAAGACTGTTTAGACTTTTAGAAAATCAGGATTAAAAAAAAATAAATGGTTCAGGAGTTAATATTTGCTGATTTCAAAGTGAATATTTGAGAGATTGTTGTAATATGTTTGCAAACTATGAGAAATTGTACATCTAAGAAATTTCAGTCCTTGTATAATTGTACACATTTTCATTGTAATCTTAACCTTGTTGTATTTCTTTGCAGCCACAATGCAATTTTACTCTAAATACGCACCCAGCAAGAGAACCCGCTGGGGTTTTTACTCCCAGAGCCTCACCAGGGAGTCTCCTGCCAAAGATATTAGTCTTGTTACAAAGAGAGTGCTTTCTGCTAGGCTGCTGAAAATTAACGAGCTTCGTAATGAAGTGGCTGGGCTGCATGTCAAACTTGATGAGTTGCAGAAAGAAAATAGGGTACTAAAGCAGCTTCAGTACAGACATGAGAAAGCCCTTCGTAAGTTTGAAGACACAGAAAATGAAATCTCTCAACTTCTGGCGCGGCATAATGATGAGAAGAGAATACTAAAGGAGCGCTTAAGAAAAACACAAGAAAGAGAACAAACATCTGAGAAGAAATT
The DNA here is from genome assembly GCA_032468215.1 of Stegonotus admiraltiensis. Taxonomy (NCBI): domain Eukaryota; kingdom Metazoa; phylum Chordata; class Lepidosauria; order Squamata; family Colubridae; genus Stegonotus; species Stegonotus admiraltiensis. The sequence goes on along the minus strand of JANHZT010004310.1, from coordinate 44,593 downwards.
CAAGGCTTCAGAGGAAGAGCTATTCAAAACTAAAAGTAGTTTGCAAAAACTGAAAAAACTTGCAGAAGATAAGAACCTCCCTGAACGTGATGAGCTGGCTAAGAAGTTGGCAATTGCACAAAATAGATTGGAAGATAGTGAGAAGAAAAATAAGGTAAGAGCCATTTTATAAAGCATTTTAAAAGATACATTTTATTTTGTACATTTTATGGTGCATACCATATTTATACACTTACTGGCCACTCATACTTAGAAAAAAACAAAATTAAACTGTAACAGGCCAATTTAGTCGTGTGAATTCTTTGAATCTGACAAAGAACCAGTATCACATGTTATTTACTAACATTGCCATTATAATTAACAGATGTAAAATCGTAACCAGTAAACAGTGGGGGTGTTACTTCTAAACATACCTTATACTTCTAAATAAATATGTATAAAATTTCACTGTAAATTAAATTCTTAACTTCACCTTTTCTTTTGACATACTAATTCATTAGAATCCTTAATTGGATCCTTAAGATTGTAAGAGGGGAGCTGAGTTTATAGAATACCTGCTTTGTGTACCTGCTAATTGAAAAGGATGAAGTAGCTTTCACCAGCTTTCCTATGTTCTAAGAAAACCTGGAGAATAGGAATTTTCTGGAATTATATAGAGGTGATGCAGAGACAGATTATTGGTGAGAATAGTCCCCAAACTTCTCTTAGTAATCCCTCCATTATTTAAGGTCCTTCATTCATCAAACTCACAAGGATAAAATTTCTAAGGTTATTTTGTCATTCTGTGTTTGCAAGTATTAATAATGCAGTTTTAGGGTTAAGTTTATGGGAGTATGCACATAATATTTTTGTGCTATTGTTAAAATTGATTTAATTTTGTTTGACTTATTATTACATTTGTATGCCTCCTATTGCACTGCTCAAGCGACTCTGGAAGGCTTACAGAATAATATAAAGGTTTAAAAAGGTAATTAAAAACACTTAAATTAGAAAGATTAAATAAGGTAAATATCAAGAGAACAGGCAACATGGGAGTGGGGATCTTTTCTTATTTTTTGCCACCCACCATGAGTTGAAAATTGTAGCATAGGAGTCTAAACAAATGAAAAAAGAAGTAGAATAATATGAATGTTTAATGATAACATGAAACTTTATTAAAGCTGAATAAAACTGAATAAAACTGGCAAGAAGTCTCCAATTACTTCTAGCCTTCTTATCACCATGATAAAACCTTTACTTGACTAGGAATTAATTTTTAATACTGTTTGCTAATGTAGGATGTAGAACTTGTCATCAAGTCATTTCTTCTTTAAGGTCATACATACGCTGCCTCTCTAAATTGCAATGGAAAGTTAGGGGAAATTTACACTGTGTGAAAAAAAGTGAGCATTCAGTAATTCAGAGCTGGAAAAGACAGCAGATAGAACTTTTTTTTTTTTGCCTTTGTACTTGGAGCATTTGTCCAGGTAGAACAAAACATGAAACTCTGTTCAAATCCTATGATAAACAGTAGGCACTTGGTTTTGATCTGTTTTGGTACCTCTTGAGTAGTTGAAGTTCAGACCTTCTATAAGACACATTGATGAGTTTATACATCTTTATATTCTCCTGCAAGGTCCCAGGAGTGGCCAAGAATGGGTTGAATCCTGTTGAGACCGAGCTGTCTGTTTCTTTTAGCCATGCCTCTTGCCTCCACTTTCCTGCCCCAGTTTCGGCTCGGTCTTAACCTGAACGAGACATTTCAAAGCATTCCTGGTCACTTCTGATCTTCAGGATCGTGAGCTTTATTTTGATAGGGTTGAGAAGGGCCATGAAATGAAATGAAATATTTCATTTTAGAAAAGTATTTGAATAACAACAGCAATAGCACTTAGACTTATATACTGCTTCACGGTGCTTTACAGCCCTCTCTAAGCGGTTTACAGAGTCAGCATATTCCCCCAACAATCTGGGTCCTCATTTTATCCTCCTTGGAAGGATGAGTCAACCATGAGCTTGGTGAGATTCGAACTGTTAAATTGCAGGCAGCTGGCAGTCAGCAGAAGTAGCCTTCAGCAGGGGTGAAATCCAGCAGGTTCTGCCAGGTTATGGAGAATCAGTAGCGGAAATTTTGAGCAGTTTGGAGAACTGTTAGTGGAAATTTTGAGTAGATCGGAGAACCCACAAATACCACCTCTGGCTGGCCCCAGAGTGGGGTGGGAATGGAGATTTTGCAGTATCCTTCCCCTGCCACACCATGCCCACCAAGCCACACCATGCCCACCAAGCCACGCCCACAGAACCAGTAGTAAAAAAATTGGATTTCACCATTGGCCTACAGTACTGCATTCTAACCACTGTGCCACAGCAGCTCTTATACAAACAATTATATACAAACCCTCAGTTTTGTCCCTTTAAAAATATTTTTACCAAAACCTGATGATTTTACTATTATACTGAATTGTAGGAGTTTGAGAAGAAGTTTGATCTTAGCAATAGTAGTTTCCAAAGACAACTGCACTCTGTGGAAAAGAAATTGTATGAAGTCCAAGAAGAAAAAAAGATTATCCAAGAGGAAGCCCAAGGATTGAAACAAAAATTAAAGGTAAAAATTGGTATTGTCTAGCATAGAACATCTTTATAATGTATCTTCTAACCTAAAATACTTTTTTTATATCTCACATAGTCCAATGTAAATACTGTGTTTCCCTGAAAATAAGACATGTCCGGATAATAAGCCCAATCAGGCTTTTCAGCACATGCGATAATATAAGCCACCCCTGCAAAATAAGTCCTCCACCACCAACTACTTACAGGAATGCGCAACTGGTCCTGCCATTTCCTCTGGTTCCTTGCCGTGCAACCAAAATAGTTGTGGAAGTGAGGCCCGAGGGGGGGAAGGGGGGACATGCCCTCCCCTCCCTGTTCTTCATGAGCAGGGAGGGGAGCCAAGCAGCCCAACACGTCCCACTCCACCCCAATGGCAACAGCAGCCTGGCTGCTTCCCTTCACCACTGTCTCTTTATCGAGAGGGGTGGCAGGTGGGGTAGGGAGAAGTGAGACGCGTGAAGCGAGACATGGCTCCCCTTGCTATCTCTTCTCTTCCCTCCCCTTGCCGGGCATGACAGGGCTCCTGCCCCTCGCTTAGCCACCCACCTCCAACTTGGGGGTGGCAGGTGGGACGGGCGAGAAGCAGGACGCAGATTTTACCTTTCAAGCTCCGTCACTTTCCTTACCGTTGTGTCTAGGGAAACATGCTGTAAAAGAAAGCCTTTTCAAGAGTTCGAGAAGTTTGATTGATGCATCTCGCTTCTCTCCCGCGTCACCTGCCACCCCTCTTTATAAAGAGACAGCAGGGAAGGGAAGCAGCTGTTGCCATTGGGGTGGGGTGGGATGTGTTGGGCTGCTCGGCCGGCGCAAAGAACAGGGAGGGGAGGCAATGGCAGTGACGGGACATCCTGTCCCATGCTTGCCGCCTCCTGCACCCCCAAAATAATAAGACCCCCGATAATTAGGCCAAGCCCTTCTTCAGGGGGTGGGGGGGGTGTCAAAAGAAAATAAGACCCTGTCTTATTTGGGAAAACATGGTATTAATGGGAAATTGAATTACAGTTTTTGATACAACAGCATTTATTGAATGTAGGTTGCAGGGTGTTTCTAGAGAGTCCATTCCTTGTGCTTTATTTCCAAGCAGGATTACCAGTTTAGTGTAAAAAGTGTGTGAAGGTTCAGAATCCTGCATGAAGCCTAAATGTTATTTTTTTTAAAGACACCACTTTTTGCCTTTGAAAGGAGGAATAAGCATACCTGAATGATACAAGTTTTTATACAGAAAGTCCTTACTGAACTGATGTTATCTCTGCAGATGGAATTAAAACAGAAAGAAGGAAGAAGGGGCAAATACTATGGTTGTTATTTCAGTATGGCTCTGTTCTGAGTGAGCACCAAAAGCAATGTATAGCCTACCAGTATTTTGCAAGCTGCAACATTTTAAGAGAAGCTGATTTAAGGCAAGGGAATGTACAAGTAGTCCTCCACTTACAACCAATTGTTCAATAATCCCATTTATGGTCATAAATTGAGGACTCAGGATTACCTGTACTTCCCCCCCCACCATCATTCAGCCTAATGATTGACAGTGGCTGCCTTCATAATCAATTTCAGATTTCAGAAATTATGCAAAAGTAAGAAAAATCATCCTTGTTAAAAACATGACTTTAAATTTTGAAATTAAGCAAAACTAAGTCCCAATTTTATTTTATCCAACCTTATTTTACTAATGTGTAAGATTCGCAGGTTTATTTTATATAAAGATCAAAATGTAATTATTAAAAGTAAATAGACATATATCCACCCTAACCCCAATGAAATAATTAAAATTTATTTTTCGGTAGAGTTACACAAATTAATGTTACTGATTTAGGCAATTAGGGTATTTATTATGGCGTTTGAGAACCCCTGTGATATAAAATTGTGTTCCGGCTTTGTCTAAATTGTTAGGCTTATTAGTCATATTTAGGACTGCAACATAGACATAAAGTTATTCAAAAGAAGTCTTCCTTAGCCTGCAGATGTATAGTACATTCCCCTGTAAAAACCTGATAATGAGCTGTTTAAAGATTGGTCAAAGTATATCCTTCTTTCACAGGATTATTTATGCCTTATAAAACTGAATAGTGGTACACACGTTTTGTTACATAATCTAATGTCATCCTAACCCACATCTGAAAGTTATTTTGCCTTCAGGAGTATAGAATTTATATTCTGGGCAGAGAGAGTGTATTATATCATATCATATGAAGTAATAAAACATCTGGGCTGAACACTTTGAATACTTCAGAATTATCTGGTTACTCACATAACTAAACTTCAAGACACATATTTGTTATAAAAATTGAAATATAAATATTGGGTGTATATCTCAAAAACCTTAACGAGGCACTGTAGAAATAAAAATGTAAGAATTGCTTAGTTTTCTGACAATGTGTATGTTTCTATTTTTATTAGGAAAAAGAGAGAGAATTAGATGCAAAAAATATATATTCTAATCGTATGTTAAAACACTCACCCAAAAAACATGATGCTATCACACCAAGAAAAAAAGGTAAATACCAGAACTATATTAACTGCTATATACAAAATAGTGAAGGTTTACTTTAAATAATATATCACTCAATGATAAGTGATTTCTCAATATTTCCGTATTTCTAGCACTTTGAATCCATTGCCTGTACTTTTTAGTGTTTAATCATTTGAAAAGTAAATGATTTTTATTCTAATTTTTGCATTTGAAAACTAAAGCAAAGCAACTCTTAGCTCGATTAAAGAAGAATAAATTATTATGTAATGGTATTGTTATGTATGAAGATTGGCAATTGGATTAATAAGAGGTTTTTAAATATTGCTGTCAACATTCCAGACTTCTTATCGCTCCATATTCCATTACAGATGTTCTAAGGGGCTCTCTTTTGATATGCATTTAAGTCATTCATATTACTAATAAAATAAATGGGTATGAAATTCCTGAAACTGTTTATTTAAATAAAACTATTTAAAATGTGACACAAATTTTATTATAGTTGTTGAGAAAAACACTGTAAGAGAAGTACAGAACACAAAAGGAGTACAGACTACTGGATACTTATCCCTATTAGAATTTCCATTGCCACCAGACTTCATTTCTGATGAAATAGTGGAGAAAAAGGAAGACGATGGGCATCTCCAATTGGTGAGTTGAAACTGTAATTTCCATTTTTGCTGTCTTCCGTTTACTCACCAGCTTCTCTCCATGTCATTGGAAAAGTTTGTATTGAAGTGAAAGTAGATAGTCATCGACTTACAACCATTCATTTAACTGTTGTGCATTTATAACCAGTTATATCATCCTGCAGTCACGTGATTGCAGTTTGTGACCTTTTTTGTCACTTTTTTTAAGGGGAAAAAACCACTGATCGGGGAAACTGGATTTGCTTAATGACTGCGTTGTTTGCTTAGTGACCATGTGATTCACTTAACGATCACTGTAAAACTGTCATGTAATTGGTCTGACTCAATTTACGACCACAAGGATTTACGAAGGAAATTTTGGTTCCAATTTGGTTTTAAGTCAAGGACTACCTGTAACTGCAAATTGAAAATCTAAGTTTTAGTATGACAAAATATAGGAATGCCCAGGTTTTAGATAGCTAAAATCTGAAAATTTTGTGAGTTGAATCCAAATAAAAGTCATGTAGAGGAATCAGGAAGCATCTTTTTATCCGCTTCTTTGAGTGAGAGTCTTTCTCATATCCCTGAAAAGCCTTTCTTAAGAACTGAAATTCCTTCATGAATGGAATGACGGTGGCTGAGCTAAAAGGGATCTTGAATATCAGGTAGTAGCATCTCCCTTAAGCAGGAAAGGAGTATACACTACTTTTTCAACTAAGAGTATTTTGATCATAATTTGCTGATATTTTTAGTTAATGGAACTTATTGCAAATGCATTGAAATGACAACATTCATTCTAATTTCATCCAAATGGTTTTTGAAGAGCTTTTCATTCTACATTTATATTTTTAGGAACAGCCAATTAAAGATTGGAATGAACAAAGAGAAGATTTCAAGCAGGGACAGAACCAAGAAATAGAAAGAGAAGAGAAACTAAAAAATGAACAAGAACTCCAAGCACTGGAAGAAAGAGCCAAGAAACTAAGAGAAGGTAAAGTAGAAATGTTTACATTTGCAGGATTTATCTATGAATATGTCATTATGTAATATATATGTACAGTTTTTGCCAATTATTATCAGCTATATTTCTTATATAATGATTATTTCTTCTCAGATATAAACAAAACACTTTTTTTTATTTTTACACTGCAATAAGTAAATATTATGGACAAGGTGTGTTTTTTTTGTACAGTATATCTGTGATAGTTGTGGGGCAGCGAAACGAAATTCTATCACATAGATTGGTGGTTCTTAAACTGGAGGTAATTACCCCCAGTGGGATAGGTTGGACATGTCCTGGGGATAATGGAGCAATTTGTAATTGCTTGTTTGTGAGTTGAGGATCCAGTTTGGAACTGCCTGGTGCCAAGGCACTTGTGAAAACAATGGATGTGAATGTCATTACAGTGGTGTAATAACATTATTAGAGACAGGCAAAAGACATAATTGGATGAAACAATTTAAAAACCACTGACATTGCATTGAGGGCCTCTAGGCAAAAGATAAGAACTCTCTTGAGTACAATTCCTGGTAACTACCTGGATGTGTCCTTGGTAACTGTACGGAAGTGGCTTACCAGTACCTTCTTCTGGTTGTTTTTCACTTATCAAGCCTTCAGCTCTAGGATTTTTTTGTGGCTGCCTAACCAAGTACTAATGAAGACTGACTTCCCTAGCTGTTTTTAAAATGAATGATTGTTAGATGCTGCTATCTCCTCTGAGTGCCTGTCTCAGTGCAGTAATGATGGTGGTCTCCATAGACCTAAATGGCTCAGGACCACAGAAACTAGATAAACCTGCCTCCCCAATACACCCCAACTCATATGTCAAGAACAGCAGGAGAGCTACTGGTTATGGTTCTACCTGTAGATCTGGCAGTGTAGTGAATAGGAATAAGAAGGTTATGTCACACTTGTAGAGTCCAAGTGGTACTCTCACTTGGAAAAAATACAGACCATCCCCATGTTATCTAGTCTCAAATTAAAAGATACATGCTTATTCTCTGGACGTTTTCAAGATGGCAATTCAGAAGCAGACTACTTTTTTAACTGCATAGCTACATGCTACATTTTAATGGGTTTTTTTCTTTGATAATTTTTTTTACTGTACTAAGTTCACTGAGACCGTTTCATTGTTTGGTTTCTGTATAAGTCTGTGGAATTCTTAAGGAAAGAGGAAATATATATCTCTGTGTGTATAGTATAAATATATGTGTGTATGTGTATGTGTATGTATATACATATACATATACAGTGTGTTTGTCTGTGTGTATGAATACACACACACACACACACACACATATTACTTACTGTTTATATGTACACTATGAGCTTATGTACTGGAGACAAATTCTTTGTGCATCCGATCACACTTAGCCAATAAAGAATTCTGTTTGTGTGTGTTAAACTTGTGCAGGATCTCGCAAGGCCAGTGTTTTATGGTGCTTGGTGATGTAATTTTTTATAATTTCATTTTAAAAAGCATGAACTCTGTGTTTTATTGTATTTTCATTTTATTTTGTTAAATATTTCTGAACTTTATTTTAATCTGGTTTGGGCTGCACTCAGGATTTTTGTGGATTATGGGAGATGGTGGACTCTGCTGGAGGTATCTGAACAAAGGCTGGATCGTCATCTGTTGAGGATGCTGTGGTGGTGGTTTTTTGAACTATGTAGGAGATGGACTAGATATCTATGACTCCATGAACTTTCACTTAAATATTTTGCTACATATCTGAACTATACAAATTGAAGAACTGAGTAATCTTTGCATATCATCCTCTTTGTAGATGTGTGTTTATTTACCTTTCCATAGAAATTGGTGATTTTGCCCTTTCATTACAGTACTTTTATATAGTCAATAGAAATATTAACATCCAAGTCTGTTCTCCTCATACACATGCATGGAGATAATTACAGAAAGCCTTTTTAAAAAACCAGCTTTGTATATTTGCTTGTCTTTAAAAGAAATATGTAAACACTACTCTTTGCATTATTTAAAAATCAAGTATATCCTAATTGTAAATTATAACTAACATGTTGAATTATGCAATTGCACTTAATTGTTACTTAACAATTTTCCTTCCAATGAACTTTTGTCACACATGAAGATGTAGCCTTGGCTCAATGAATAAATGAACAAGGATAATGTTTTTGATTTATTTAATTGTATTTTCTTTATCTAGTTTTAGGAGTGGTATGAAGAATAGGTCATGTTTAGGTCATATTTATACAGACATTTTCAAACTTCAACAGGGTTTACACACTTTTAAGAACCACTGTATAGTATTAGTAGCATTTGTTTGACCTAGACGACAAGATTCAATTGTGGGAAAGCATAAAAGTTCTGAATTTCTTCACAGCCTTATTGGAAGATAAAAATTTGGCTTGTTTCAACTTATGTACCAGTATGTCATACTTAACTATAGTTTAGCAACATGTGTGAATGTTAATACAATCAGTATCTAGATTTAAATTTGTTGTATTTTAACCTTCAGAATGGGAGAAAGAAGAATCAGACAGAAAGAAGAAAGAAAACAGTCATTTGCTTGAAAATGAAAAAGTGAAGATAGAGACAGAAGTATATATTTCAGAAAAAGGAACACAGAATCATGACAGAACAGAGGAGGAAAGACGGAAAAAATTTCTGCTTGCCAAGATGCATGAAATCGACAGGGAAAAGCAATACATTATAAATACAGCTTCCCAAGAACTTACCACAGATACTGTCACTGTACCTTATACATTGGGAAAAAGTAAGAAACTGCACCAATTGTCAGAGACAATAGAGAAAGTGTCTAATGGTTTGCCAGAACCAGATCACTTTAGTACAGTTGTCAAAGAAGAAATCCAGAAACCGCAGCCTACAGACATCACATGTACAAGCAATGATTTGATATTTGGTAGTTATGTGCCTTCCTTTGGGAAAGGGTCAGGGAGGCCAAGCTGTCTTAATCAAAAAATTGACTTCTTAGATGAACTCACTAAGGAAAATGTAGGTCTTGATACTAAGAAAGAGAGAAAGTCTAATTTAATGGAGCAGCTGTTTGGTAGCAATGTCAATACAATCACTCCACCTAAGAGAAATGATTTTCAACAAGACGGTAATACAAACAATGGTTTTCAGGCTAAAGGAACCATGGTCAACATTAAAAATGACACTGATCTTTTTTTTAGTGAAGGAAAGAACTTTATATCCCAAAGACAACGATTGCAACACACAGCAAATAGACCAGCAGTTAAGGCACTTGATTCTTTAGAAGATGATATTGAGGAAGTATTATTACAGTGATTTTATTCTGTAAAATATGTAAATAGTTATATATAGTATGTTTATAGTTTATAAATTCAAAGTGATTGAAGTTAAGTTATATAGCTTTGAGAATGATCAAGAATGCAACTTTTTATTTAATGCCCTAAGCAAAAATGATGACAATTAACAGATAAAACAAGATGTACTCAATAATTATTTTCTTATTTTAATTCTATTAATAGAATCACTTGGCCCTCTTCTTAGAAGGAAGTAGTGTTCTCTACATATTTGCCATCAGTCACTTCAAATTGACATTTCACTAGCACATCCAAATAAATGGGAGTGTTTTTTTAATTCGAATCCTTTCTCATTTAAGGCCTCTTTCCACCACCATTTTGTTAAGTATCTCTTGTAGAGAGTGCTTCCTTATGAAGAATTTTACATATTGAAATTGAGGGTACAGGCAAAACAATTACTGCAGAAAAAGTTGGATTGTCCCTGTAACCTTAGTTTATGTTTTAGTTTTGCATAATGCACCTAAATGTTTGCTTTAAATGTAATAGATGTTTATCAGCCTCTGTCATAGAATAAAATTGACTAAAGATGGATGGCAATATAGAAAATGTTGTAATTTGTTATCATATCTTCTGTTGGAAAACCTATGATAATATTTAATTGGGAAACAAAAATATATGCCCATTAACTTTACCTCTAATTGTATCTGGCCAGCTCTATTAAAAAACTACAATACAATAATTGGGTTGTGAATTACTGACATGAATATAATCAGTTTAGGAAAGTGAAGTATTTGTGCAATGTAACTTTGGTGATTATGCTAATGTTCCTAGAGGGCTGCACCAAATGTCTATATCAATATAAAACATTCAATTGAAAAACATTTAAAAAGATGAGCAAAGGGATTGGCTAGCCTGAGCCTGAAGACCTAAAGCCCATAATTAGATCTACACTTTGTTTTGTTTTTCATTTTGGCTACAGACAATTGCTTCATCCTAAGGAACATATGAACACAGAAAATGAATGAACGAGAAGGATGCTGATGAATTACTATGAATGTACAGAATTCTTTAACCTAAGGCTTATATCCTAGCCATTTAAACATATGTTCTTATTATATGCTGATTATCTCTTAAGGCACAAGACCCCAAGTAATTGCAGCTAAAGGCAAGAAAAACATTCATGTATAGAGTAAGGTTCAAAGCTATGGAAATATAAAGGGGAAGGCTCTTGGTTACCACAGAACTAAGTTGAAAAATAAGAGGAAAATAGTAAAGTTTCCCATTTTCATTACTATTGGTTAATCTTAATGTTAACTTAATATTGTTTACCAGCAGAAATTGTGGGTTCAGGCCAATATCAAAGTAACATTTAGGTTTTGATAGAAACTATCAGAAACCAGGCTACTTGAGCATTTGGAGAAAAAGTGCAGTGGACTCTAGGGAAACATTCTCCTGTGACACATTGGCAAAACAAAAGGCTTTTGTGCACCCTGAGTTTTAGTATTCTACTCTAATCATCCAGAATTCACACACACAAGGTTTAGTTTATCATAGATAATTTCTAGCTTTCAATTAGAACCGAGATGGCAGGATTATGTTTTGGTTATTAGTACATCTTTGGAAATAACTAGATATCCTTACATTTTTAATGCACAAATAAAGATTTGGGTTTTTTTCTTTTTTAAAAAAATATTTTCACTGAGAAGAAATTACAAGTTCTGCATTATATTACCCACATTACTCTAGCATTTTGTCTGTAATGGTTGAAAATATGTAAATGTTAATTGTCTTTTATACATTTATATTTTATGTACAAGTTACTTCTGGAAATATGCTTGATTTTTTATTAAAGTATTTTTATTTCTGACCCAAACAAGCACAAGTACTCTGCTATTTTTTGCTAACATAAATATTTCTGTACTTAATTCCAAGGATATGAAATGGGGAACAGACTAGCTTTGATCTCATGACAATTGTGTTTACGAAAGTAACAAATCCATCCATATATTTACATCACTGTAGTCCAGGTGATGTTAATGTGCTTTGGAACATTTTTACCTTGAATATTTTTTTAAATTCCATTTTGCACATGGAACCAATAGCAACCTGTTGGGTAAATAAGGTGAAATGGCTCATTGCAACTTCCATGCTGCTTAAATACTCATGAGACAGCTCTAAGTCACAAAGTCTCTCTCCTTTTCCTTTGTTCAGTGTGATGATTGTTCAGTATGAATTATCTGCAAACCCAGCCATTACAGCTTATTCAACAATCTTGGCATAATACAATGTATTGTCACCCCTTCAGAATAGATGAGGTCAGGAAACAAGAATCACTAGAAGTCTTGGAATACACTTTAATGCCACTAGAGAATTGTAACAGAAGCTCAAACGCCTACCAAAAGCACCTTCTCTGTAATGCGTAGCTAGAGAAGCAGTTGTGAGGGGAGTTTTGGCAACACAGAGAGAGGCTCTGATTAAAAGACTGCATCATCGGAAATAGGATGGATAGAGGTGACGATGTTCAGGGTACCCACACTTAGCATCTCTCAGAATATATCTAGTAGTTTACAGGATTACAGCTTTAGTTTGGCAAGATTCTGTCCATAACTGTCTCATCCTGCTAGCTAGGACAAGCCCATCTTACTTGTGCCGGAAGAGTTTATTTTTTATTTATTTTTTATTTTGTCACATTTCTATGCCGCCCAACTCCCAAGGGACTCTGGGCGGCTTACAACAAAGAATAAAACAATGTGAACAATCCCATAAAAAAGTTAAAAGAAAAACATTAAAACATTAAAACTTTAAAAATGTTAAAACACATGCACTCCAATTTGTGGCCGGGTCTCGCAAGATCATTATAATGAGATCAACGGCCCCAGGCCTGCCGGAAGAGCCAGGTCTTCACCGCTTTGTGGAAGGCCAATAGGGTGGGGGCGGTCCGGATCTCAGGAGGTAATTGGTTCCAGAGAGCCAGGACAGCCACAGAGAAGGCCCTCCCCCGCGGGTCCACCAGCCGACATTGTTTAGCTGACGGGACCCAGAGGAGACCGACATAGCTGGGAGCTATGTGGTAGAAGGTGGTCTCGAAGATAGCCTGGCCCTGAGCCATGTAGGTCTTTAAAGGTAATGACCAACACCTTGAATTGCATCTGGAGACCAATAGGGAGCCAGTGCAGCTCACGGAGAATTGGTGTAATGTGGGTGTATCTAAGCGCACCCACTATAACTCGCGCGGCTGCATTCTGGAGCAACTGTAGTCTCCGAACACTTTTCAAGGGTAGCCCCATGTAGAGCGCATTGCAATAATCCAACCGTGAGGTGACAAGGGCATGAGTGACTGTGAGGAGAGCCTCCTGATCCAAGTAGGGTTGCAATTGGTGCACCAGATGAACCTGTGCAAAGGTCCCCCCAAAGTAGGCTCAAAGTGAGCCTACTTTGCACCCCAACACAGGGAATACTTTGTTGGAATGGGCAATTTCAAACCGGAAGACACTGAATAAACTGATCTATATAGGGAAGGTGCGAATAAACTTTTAGAAAATGAGTTTCTTGGACTGTAGGAGGACGATCAATTGGGAGATATGTCAAATCAATGAATGCAGAGAATTTGTACTTTCTAAAGGTTTCTGTTGACTCGCTGTATCTTGAGCACACTGCATCCTTTTGTCATCAAAAGTTGCATATTTATTTCCTAAGATTTCTGTCCTGCCTTATCCCCAGGAGCTCAAGGTGATGTATATAGCACTTGCCTTTTCCAATTTTCCCTGTAACAATCTTGTGAGTGGGTTGGACTGGGAAACTACAGCATGTGTTTAGTCCTAAATTACTTTCCATGGCTAAAGGTATATCTGAATCTGGGTGTCTCAAGTTTTTGTCCAACAGCTGAATTACTACACTGAATTGGCTCCCATTTATGTTGTCATCCTGGCCAACATGGTACTTTCCAGACAAGGGAAGAATTCTTCCATTTGCATATATATATATATACATACATATCCATAAATAGGAATATAATTTGAAAATTAAGGGGAAAATAATGACAGGACACAGTAAATGATGTTTTATATCCCCCAAAAGCCACTAGTCTAATGCTTGGAAATTAAAATTTATGGCACATACAGAGTTTTAATCTAATTGTCTAATTGTCAGAACCTTGTTCTAGGCTTCTGTGGAGCCTGCTGGATTCAGTGTTCACTCCGAAACACAGTTATCTCAAAACAAGGGATTTTGCATTATTGTTCAAAATATTATGAGTACAAAATAGTTTAGGAGGAATAGAGGCTCCGGTATAACGATTTTAACTACAGTAACATTTCAAATAATTCTCTGCCTCAGTGGAGAAACTGTGAAGTTCATCTGCCATTCTGTACTCCAGCTTGCATGCTGGAGAAGCAGGCATGTTTCTGCAATCATCAGCTCTTTGCATTGCTGAAAAAAAGTGTGAACCAAATGTGAGTTTTTTGGAAACACATGGGCAAGCTGCCAAGGTACTAATGAAAGCTCATTCCAAGAAGAGTTGTCAGTCTTTTTATTGTACTGTGTTTCAGTCATCCACCTCCACAAAGGCTACAGCTCATTTAGTTCCAACTCTGCTGTTGGTCTTCGCAGGGAAAAAAAAAGTCAGTTCTGTCACTTGCATGATGAAGCTTCTTCTGGAACGTTTTAACATTCACCCAAAACTTTGGCTGAAACATCTTAATGTTTTAACTATACATGTTTATAACCCCAACTCTTAATGGTTTTGTTTGTGCAATATCCATATTTTAATGTAGCAGTTTTTTAAAAAAAAATAACGTCATATATTAATAAGCAAAAACTAAAAGTTGGGTCTATACAACTAACTGAATTAAAATATAGTTGGCTAATTTGTGGATCAATGTGTTTTCCAAATACAGCCATTATCAAGGAAAGATCTGTCAAATTCCAGCTGCATTCATACTGCTTAAATCCTTCTTAAATTTTTATAGAATGTGAATAGAGAGGAATGGAACAAATAAACCATGTTAGAAGTAGGAAATGTATGCTAACTTTCCTTGTATCCTAGTCATTTCTCCACAGTTGGTATTCTGTTTGGTTTTTCAGCAGCAACTTACTTACAGTCTGTAAGGTTTTTTTGCAAATTAGACAACTCTAGGATTAAATTTAATTATTTCTAGTTCATAAAGGTTCACAGGCCATCTCCATCCCTCGAAAAATAATTGCCATTGATCAATTAAATCCCCACATAATATTAACCCAGCAAGGCTTAAATGAATGCTGCCAACATTTATTTACAAATTGTGTTTATTGAACAGAACACCAAAAAAAGAAAAAAGAAATTGTACATACTGGTATATATATGTGTGGTATGTGTGTGCATTTCTTGTTTCTTTATAGAGTTTTACACAGAGGATGACATTTCATTATAATTGTTCATTCAAAAGTCTACTATTGTTAATTAATAAGCAACAACTAATATCAGGTCTTCAGTTCATTGAGTAATTGGGATCATACATTTTATTATCTCTCTGCGCATGCGCCAAATATGGCGACAGCTGACTAAGTCGCTCCGTGATGGGCGGCTTTTTTGACGATTAAAGGGT
>JANHZT010004310.1:0-11698 GCA_032468215.1 Stegonotus admiraltiensis | reverse complement strand
TAATTAATTTTAAATTGCTTTATCTTGATATTGTTAGGTTTTATTCTTGGCTGTACACCGCCCTGAGTCCTTCAGGAAAAGGGCAGTATAGAAATTAAATAAATAAATAAATAAATAAGCAAGCAAGCAAGCAAGCAATACCCAAGCTCCGCTATGAAACTATGTGATCAGGCTTGATAAATTGACACTTAGAGTTTGAAAATTAATGAGTAGTTATGATTGGCCTCTCCTCTCCCCTCCTCTCCCTCAGGGTAGCCCCACAGAAGACTCTCTTCTCTATCCCCTTCTCTCCCTCAGGCTTTCTAGCCCTGTCTGTCCATGAGGCATGCCCCACAGAAGCCTGTCCTATGCTATCCCATTCTCTCCAGAGTTATTTTCAGGTTGGGAGGGGGAATACAACGTCTGACTAATTAGCATCAGAGTGTGTTATAATAATATAGGAAATACTAATGCTCTGTTGGTCATTTCGAAAAATCTTTTCTTAGCACTAACAACTTTATTAAAAGTTTTGATTCTAATAATAAAACATAATACAGACTAAAAAAGAAAAAAAGGGGAGGAACCATTAAAAATCATCTACATCCACAAGTATAAACAATTTCACTATCTTTTTACCTCTCCATAATTAACAAATATAAAACTCTTCATCCCATAACTCCTAACTATAGGCAAATCCAGTGAGTAATGTATTCTCCAATCTAGGTGTCAACAAAAAATCCAAACAGAGCCCTAAAATGATAACATTAATTAATATATATCTAAAACTCAACATTCCAGATAACAGCTCTTAACAGTGGGCAAATCCACACTTAAAAGGCATTAGATATCCTAGGATATCTCAATATTCTACTGTGAACAAAAGATTAAAGTTTAACTACAGAAGGATTTATCTTTTAAAGAAAACAAGCTCACAGATATCCCTTCCTTTAAGTAGAAAGACAACTATATACAAAGCCAATTTAAATGCTATCAGATCACAATACTTAAAATAACTGCAGGGAGGAAAGCTTAAACATGGTAACTGTAATCAAACCCACTGCACATCATTTTCCTATTCCAGATATCAGCAAATCCAAAGAGAACCATCCCAAATAACATGTTCCATTCAAGTAAACATTCCATATCTCAACTCTTAACTATGAGCAAATCAAAATTTAAGAGGCATAAAAAAATCCTAGTGTCCTAATATAAATAAAAGAGCAAAATTTTAACATGACACAGCATCATTTCTCCTTTAAAGAAAATGTGCTCACAAAATTCCATGTTTTAAGTGGAAAGACACTTAAGTACAAAACTGTTTCAACACTATCACGTTAGAATACATGAACTGTAGGAGAGGAACTTGAATAGCATCCAGACTGTAAGCAGATCTAATATTGTACATTTTTCCAGTCCACATCTCCAAAATCCAAAAAGAATCACCCAAAATAACATTTTAATCTTTATCAAATAAACTGACTTTGTGTCCCTCCTTTTTACATAAAACTTGATACTTAATCCATTCAGATGATTGTTGATTGTTGTTTCAAATTTCTTTAAAACTTTAAACAGCTTCTTTTGCAAATCCAGCAAAAAATTATTCCAATTGCTCTCTGGGATTGTCATTTTATTTCCTTTTTAATTTTTAATACCTCATCCAGGTTTTTTTTGTCTCATATTCGCAAGAAGTTGACCTTAGTGTGCCATTCATCCCTGGAAATCTCCCAACATGCATTTAAAGTGTCTTTATACATTCTTAAAGATTTCTGTGCCATCATGTACTGATACAATATTTTATAAAAAATTCTCTTTGAGATTCTAACAATTCGATGGTGGCACTATTCCATAAAATAATATACAAACAGTAACAAAAGGCACATTATAAGATGAAACAAAAGTTCATATAAGAGATTGCAGTATTCTTGTAATAATTTACATCACGAACCACCAGACAATATTTTTTCAGAGACAGAACATAGTTTTGTATTTTAGTTTCCCCCACTTGGACAGGTATCCTGTATTAAGTCAGGAAAGGCTTTTCTATCTATTGAAAAGGCTTGAAATTCATAGAGAGGAGTCCCTGCATCAAATTACGTTTATTTGTATGCACATTTGTTTGATAGAATAATAATTCATCCTTTGTGCGATTGATTAACAATTTGTTTAATTGTGTTGCAATACTGATTTAATGGGTTGCAACCTTAATTGAAACATATTACTTTCACGATGCAATCTACGTTACTAACATCAATGCATTTTTTAAAAATAAAGTCTTATTTTGGGCATCATTTAGAATTCATTTCCTTAAGTTTTCACTTCCAGTTCTATTGGATTGGCATTTGTATAATGCCCAAGACAAGAAAAAAAAATTATATAGCAGCAATCACTCTGACTGATGATTAAGTATAATTAAAAGCTACCACTAGAGGGTTGCCCTCATTCCAACAGTATACCTGATTTGCCATGAACAGTACTTTTCTATATCTTGATTCATTCCCATTATGTCGGAACTGCAGGTCTCAGAATTTCCAGCCAACGTGTGGTTAGATGAAAATTTTAGGAGTTGCAGTTGCAACCATATTTTGAGATTGTCAGGTCATATAAAGCTGTTCTCGATCCTGAGAATAGGCTTGGAAGGAATTTGGACCTTGTGGTCTCTGGATATTAAATAGACACCATGACTGTTGCTGTTCAGAGATTAGTCCCAAGAGCATACATTTTTTGGAGGTGTGTGTGAAATAGTTCAGATTTTATTTGCAAAAAAAAAAAAAGGTTGGGATGCAATAGCATAAATATAGCTTATCTATAACCCTATACTCTCTGCTTTTCCTCGAATTGTGTTGTAGTTGCAGTGAAATTGTTTAATGCAGCAGTCCTGAAGCTTGAAATCTGGCCACAGTTTTGCAAATCTTCAGTTCACCCCAGACCATTGCTTTAATTATTCTGATATTTCTTGGCATAGAGATTAGGGCTGTGCAGCCATGCCCTTCCCTGGAAAAAGACACATTTGGTTAAGGAATGGCAGATAATAATAGCCACATTCCTAACCCTGCATGCCTTGCAGTATTTCTCTGCTTTTAGTATAAACCACTGCACAGAAATATCATCATCCTTCCTGATCTTGTCTAAGGTTGTCATTGCTTTCCTTCCTAGAGTTAATCTTTTCTTTATTTCTCCTGCAAACAATCCATCTTTACTTGTGAACCCAAGAAAACAATGAAGACTTAATTTATTCTCTGTTAGCTGTGAATTAATTATACATACAGGCATTATTTTTAAATTCTTAATATTTAATATCAACCCAGACTGTAGTGCTTGTTTAATTTCATTTCAAGAAAGTCTTATTGTATGATGTTGACATTACCGTCTTTGAAAGTAAAAAATAATGATTCTTCATCCAGCATTTATTCTTAGAGCATAAATGCATTTGTATTTTTTTGCTTTATAGTTTGTTTAATATTTAGTAATAACCTTATTCTGGAGTGGAAAAATAACGCAGCATACAAAGTTAGCATAAAGAAGTAAGCCGTGACCATTGATTGTGCATTGCCTCTTGTAGGCCATGATAGCTAGAGAGCTACTTGTCCTAGTCTCTGTTTTCTTCAGGCTTTTAACTTGGTTTTCTTAACAACAAAACAAAATAAAACAAAAGAGTGCCCCAAGTTAAGCCATAGCAATACACCCTATGGATTTTTGAAACACAATTGGAAAAAGTTCATAATGATTAGTTCAAATTTTCTTTTATTGTTTACTGTTATACATAGAGAAAGAGTAATTTTTAAAAGTTAGGGAACTGATGCAAGATGATTACTGCTAGGTAACAGAAGGCATGGAGAGATTCAGGATGGACAGAAAGACAGATTCACTTAAACTGAAATTCATTGCTACCAGTTATGCTAATGGAAGCCACTTTGGATTGTTTTGGAAGGGAACTGGACAACAGATTCATGGAGTACCGGGCTATCGGTAACTACTAATGATGCTGGCTTGATTATTATACGTCCTGAATGCCTTAGGTGCTCGTTGCTGGGAAGCAACACAGGAAGGTGACCATTTCTTTGTCCAGGATTCTGAATTTCCAAAATGAATCCAGTTGACTTTTGTTTGATAGTCAGTTAGACAAGATGGGCCAATGGTCCGATTCTGCAGGACTCGTAGGTAGGTACTATAGGTAGGTAAGTAGGTAGGTAGGTAGGTAAGTGGGTGTATGGATAGAAAGACAAATAATAAATATATATGTGTATGTATATGTATATTAATACATAAAAATCTTCCCATATAAATACCTGAAATATTTCTCTATACCTAAAACAGTATCTATATATTTGTTAGATATTTAACAAATAGATACTGTTAGATATATAGAGATATTTCAGAATGTGTGATTATCATATCTTAATCTAATGCCATTCAGAACTGTTCGATTATAATTTACCATCCCAAATTAACACAGTGATACAATACTGCATTGGTCAGTTATGGTCAGAATTGCAGTTGTGTACATCTGGAGGTGGTATCAGATGGGGGAAGGCCAACATAGATAAAAATGCTACCGTAGCATTATCTCTTTTATATGACTTATACTGGATATGGGTTGCATATTTCAGGACTGCTATATGTGCTAAATATAAAGCTTCTGCTTACTTTGTAAACACACTGTCGTCTTTGGGGTTCATATTGAAGAAAAATGCATTTAAGGCAACAAAGAGAGCAATTAACTGGGTAATGACCCTGTTAGCTTTAGAAATATATACAGTAGAATTCTGTTCTAACATAGCCATTCTAACACTGTTTTGTCTGGTTTGAAAAATATCTAAATCTGTTTACTGAAACAGTATAATTTTCAATCTGCCAAGCTCAGGTTGTTGCCTACAAATTTGGCTCAAGTGTTTTTTTTAAAATATCCTTCAAATGTATTAAAACTAGTTAATAAAACATAATTAAAAATTATATAATCCCGATGACTTTATTCTGGGTTCAAATTTATTTTCTTGATTGTGGCTAATCTCTCTTGTATCACGCCGGACATGTGGATTGCCAAATGCAAGGTCTTTTATGAGTATGTCAATAACCTGTTATAAAATGAATGAGAACAATATAGATTTATTACTGCATAAAATAAGAGCTCTTGTCTGAAACCAGGCCTTTTCATGATTTGTTCCACAAAAGAAAATAGCGTAAAACCTGGCAATGGAATAGAAATGGCAATTTTTGGCACAGTAGAGGCAATAGTTATTTATTATTGCCTTTGATTGGAACTGATCTCTATACCTATTAATGGAGACTTTCTGGGAATATCTTGCATCAGAATTGTTTTTCTGGAAAATTTTGGAATGTCTTAAATCAGTTCTATCACTTCTATATAAATCAGTGCTATATGAGATAACAGTTTAACTTGACATACATAATAAATGTGATACCTAATCAATAAACTTACTATAGTTCATCATACAATCAGCTATGTGTTCAGACTGGATTTGGCATTTTTATCCACCTATTGATTCTTTCCCAAAGACCTGGGATAGGCATCGGTGTTTGATGGTGTTAAAGGTATTGTTGCAGGATGTAAGCTGTTCCAAGTAAAGCTGCTTTTACAGTTGACCAATTGTGATTCTGTCAAGGCCAGAGATGTTCAAGTGGTGTTCCAATTGTTTTAGAATTGCATCCAAGGTGCCCATTACTATTGGTAATACCTTTGCTTATTATTATAGTTAGGGTTCATTGCACAGTCAGCTAGACTAAAATGAATGTTTAATATATAGTTGTTTCCAGGGGTGGGTTCTACTTACCTTTACTACTGGTTCACAACGGGACCGCGCTCACCCATGATGACGTCGTGGCGGGTGGGCGGAACTTCCCACCGGTTTTACTACCGGTCCTATAGAACCGGGCCGAACAGGGAGCAACCCACCACTGGTTGTTTCCCTTTGTGGTTGTATATTGTTTTTGAACTGTTGTCATTTAGCTAATATTATATGAGTTTGCCCAATAAGTCATGACTATTTACTCATCTATAAGATGAAGTCTGATTCATTAAAAAAAACATAGTTAAAATGTCTTGATGTAGCATTATCTGTGAATGCAGTCATTGGCTTTTATCTTGGGAACCTCATGTGGTATTCCACATAAAAGGAGGCATTCCAAGTCTTCATTTGCAGCTCCTCTTACACCACCCATTAAACTGGATCTGAGGGTTAGGGCTCCCTCAGAATGATATGAGGTAGATTGGAGAATTCTGAAGGAATTGTAGAATGTAAACACTTTCTTTTTATCACAATGGAAATATTTAAAGATGAACCATTACTTGGAACTTAGGTCAATAATTTGATTGCCCCAACACGGGGCAATATGTTCTGCTAGTCACCTCCAAACAACTGACTTCAGATTGTTACTTCAGCTCTCTGTCCACTTTGAATTACCATTGCCATTGCAGGAATATAAAATCCCACAATAAGAGTATTAGCTTTGTGATATCACCAGTTCCTTCCCAATGGGTCAATGCCATAGGCATAGAAGAGCAAGAAAAATGGGGGAAATAGGAAGTCATGGAAGAACTGACCTTCCAAGTAGCACCTTACCATCCTCAGGTTGCCTACTTTATAATGCCTTCCATTTCAGTAACCTTATCCCCAATCCTGAGGACACAGTTCCTTTCCCATTTTTCCCCTAGCATCATCATCCACCTCTCTATCCCCTCCTTTATGGTCATAAAGGGCAAAAGACAAACTGCACAACACAGTAAAGATACACCTTCCATCCATTCCACGGTCACACAAACTGTCCAGCCAGTATTCCTAAAACAGAATAAGTAGAAGTTTTTTCTGCAATCTTAACCAAAAACATTTTTTTAACAAGAAAGAGAATCAGCAGCAGGAAAGCTGCATGGAGATCTAGCACAAATTGGGATGGGGATTAAGAGGAACCAAAAATAACACACACACCACCACCACCATAGTCTGTAGTAGTCTGCCTCTTAGAGAACTGTCCTCTTAAAGACCATCAATCAAGTGGCTGATCTGCAACATATCTTAATGGATTTCATAGATTGTATGAAGTATACAAGAAGTAACTGTGTCATATGAGACTATTTTTGAAGAAGTTATAGGAGGACTGTAATCCATCTTCTCAAGTATCCCATTTATCTTTACTATAACTTGAGATAATCTTGACAAGGAACTGTTAGAGAGTCATCAGCCACCACTGATCCATCAAATAAAGACCATCCTTCCATCAGTCACTATGAGATGGATGCTTGGTAGCATTGTGTCCCATTAAATCCCATTATCAACTTAGGGTTTCCTAAGGCAGGAATGCTCATTTACATATGCCCAAAAGCCAGTTTTATCATTATAGGAAGGAAAATGTGGGAAGAGAGAATATTGCATTTGAATGCAAGGCTAAGTGGGATGTTAATCTATGCTCTATTTTGTCATTGGAGTGAAGGTTGGTTCTGGCTTAACAAATTTGAGATGCCTCTCATAGAACTGTGTGTATTGGGAGTGAATCACACCATAAAATCTTTGAGATGGTGTAAGCGCTGAATGCACTACATAATAGGTATGATTAAAGCTGGGATGAATGGGCAATCATCTAGAACTTTTGGGATGTAAGTTTTCTGCAGTGGATTGGTCCATGTTGGCAACCTTGCACCTGAAGAACTCAGTTCTGAGTTCCCCAGAAAGCTTCTTACAACATGGTGCTTGGCATGTGTCAAGTCTTCCTCTGGTGGGTATGATTTAGCTAAACCTTCCAGGAAGCTCACACAAGATCTGTAGAATTAAATGTGGATCATAACAGTAGCTATTACAAACAACTGACAGTCTTTTATCATTAGGCTAATTCCCAAACTTACAGCATTGTATCAGATAGGCTGTTCCTGAGGAGGACTGATCATAACACTTGCCAAAATCTGACAAAAGTTTCTCACAGATTCAGATCAGTAGGTTTATTGTAAGGAAAATGGTGATGGGGTATTTATATCTTAGTCCTTAGTTTTATAGTGAACATGCTAAAAAGTATGGTTTCTGTATTGTCTTTGGTACTCTTACTGAGAATTAGTTTAATAGGGAGTATGGTAATTTCTTATTTGATACCATAAAAAGGTCTATCTGTTCTTTCACAGTATTTTGGAAACATCCATTTTCATTCTTCATTCTGAGCATTTTCATTCTGAGCATTCTCAGACTCTGAGACTTCCATCATGGAGCTGTGGTGTGCTTGAAATGGTTCTAATTCATTTTTCTTGTGATAATTGGGGGCCAGCAGTTCCAATCTTTGTAGAGCAGGGGTGTCAAACTCAAGGCCCGGGGGCCAGATCCGGCTTGCGTGGTGCTTAGATCTGCCCTGCGAGGCCTCCCTAGAAACAGCAAAGGACTGGCCCATGGTGCCTCTGTTGGTGAAAACAGGCGCAGCTCCCCAAGCTCCGTTTTCCCTGGCAGAGGGCAGCAGGAGGCCATTGCGGTGGAAAACAGAGCTTGGGAGCCCATTTTCATTGGCAGAACGCTCAGGCCACCACAGACGTCCACGACATGAGTGATGTCAAGCTGGCCATGCCCACCCTGGCCACGCCCACCCCAGCCCCTGAGGTCAAACTCAACCCTGATGCGGCCCTCAATGAAATTGAGTTTGACACCTCTGTTGTAGAGTTTTTATGACTTGGCTGCTTAAGTAAGGATAGTTTCACCCCAGAGTATCTTAGAGATGTTTCAGCTAAAACCTTTAGATGCTGACTGAATTGTGGTATTTAGGTAACACAGAACTCCACTCATCTATGATGCAAGCATGCCATGTTAACAAACTTTTTTTTTCTTTAATGTCAGAATGAGATTATTGGTACCATATCAGTTTTGTCCTGTGTTCTGTAACATAAGCATACAGACACAGTATATATATATAAAGTACAATCTTTGTTAGGAGCAGGTTTTTGAAGCAGATACTATACCTTGGAAATCTTTTGATCACATACAACCTAGTTATCTATACTGCTTTTAGATGTTCTGCCTGCTTTTGAAAAAGTAATATGTCAAACCAAGTTGACAAAATATACTTGTGCCAGATGATACCTTGCAAACCATTTTAATTTTGCAATTATGAAAGGAACAAAGTAAAACTATAAACGAAGACTTTTTAAAAAAAACTGTGGGATACAAAATAAAGTATTCTCTTGGACCTGCTGGTTGAAGAGGATGAAAGGGTGGTCAGATAAATGACAATTACATTTTTAAAATCATTTTTTCACAGATACAATTTCGCTCAGCTCTTGGCCTGATTTGGGAATATTTTCTCTTCAGTCAGCGGGAATGGTAATTGAAGCAGTTAATAAGGCAAGGCTTATCAATACATTTTGCCTCATCACCAGCCCATAGCAGCATTGCATTTAAATTCAGGAGATACAACAAAAGAATAATTTACAATTAGATAAGATAGTCTTGGAGAATCCAATTTCACCCTTCACCTCCTTCAGTTCCCAGCCCTCAACTTTGACATTTGCACCAAACGTTTGCAACAATGCAAGGCTTTAAATTGTTAATCCTTGCATAAAACAGTCTATCATGGAGTTGATATTCTCTTCTGCAGCTTCTTTTCCACTGGTTGAAGGATTCCCTGAATAGATTTTGATCTGCAGATGTTGCTGCCTGCAAAAAAAAAAAAATCTCAGGAAGAACCTCAGATGGTACAGAGAATCCCCAAACTTAGCACAACTACTAGTTGGAGGCATGGGAAGACTATGTCCTCTCTTTGCATTCCACAGTGACATTCTTTTATGGAATCTGAAATGCCTCCTGTGGTGAGAAGGCCGCCTCTTCTGTTGGTGGGGGTGGGTGGGGGGATAGCAGATTCTAAGCCAGCCCAGTGTATTGTACTGCAAGCTTCTTAATTGATTCAGCACCTATTTTATAATTTGTATGAAGTTGTTTGACTTTACATTTTTTAGGCTTCAGCAATTTGCTGATAGAGTTTAATTTAAAACATTCTGTTTCTTCCATTATTGTTATTAAGATGAATGAATTTAATAAAGTTTAAACAAATGGTTTAAAACTGGATAATTTAAAAAAATTAGAGAGGGAGGGAGGGGGAGAGAGAGAGAGAGAGGCATAATTATACACAACGTATTTTTTATTAGAGGAAGGGTTTTTCTTGAAGAGTACATTCTTGCCTGTAGCTAAATGATTCATCCAGTGAGACATGGAACCTCTGTTCTTTAGCTCATTTACTTTGAATAAAAGTGTAAAACAGTGAGAATAGTGTTGAGTGTAAGATGGCACTCATGAGACCAACCCGATTATATAACCTTGTAATCACATGACCACAGGATGCTGCAAACAGTGGTAAAGGCAGAATTTCTGAATGCCCCAAGTGTCACGGGACCATGGTGTGTTTCTCTGTCAGGACTTTGGAACTTTTGGGGGTCCATTAGAACTTCAAATAGTTGCTAATGGCCAATCGTAAGTCAAGGACTACCTGTAGATGAATTCATCAGATTTGATCCAACTGAGTCAATGCAGTGTCAAATTAGATTGTCATCAAAGCATTTCCAGTTGAAACCCATTTTCTACCAGAAGACTCATTATTAGTAACTTGTAACAAATTAGGGATGAGAAATCTTTTATTGGTTGTTGTGGGGAGAAAATGTGGGTTGCTCTACGTTTTGGAGAAAATTCACCCTGCAGACCATTGGTTGATTTGGGATTTCAAGCAGCCAATGTGGGATTTAATTTTTTTAAAAATGGAAATGGATATTAGTTGTTCAGCCACTAAGTCGTGTCCAACTCTCTGCAACCCCATGGACTACAGCATGACAGGCAAATACCTGTCTTCAGGCAAATAGTTTGCCTTCCATTAATAACAAATGTAGTTGCTGTGTGAACTACTACAGTAATACCTGCCATTATTTACTTTCAGGAATGTTGGAGATTGCTGGAATACAGCTTGTGTAGTAGTCTCAGTCCTGGTCAGGACAATCCATGAGGTGTGGCCTTATTATAGTACTGCAGTTATAGACATCCTCTAGTTGTTGAATTCTGGCAGTTGTATTTCCAATATATTTTGTGGCATTATGTGCTGAAGACTGTTTTAATCTGTCTGTAGCAACTATAAGAAATTTGGAAAAGCCAACTAAGACATGAACTGTAGAAAGTAAGAGGTAGTCCTCTTTCAGCAACCTCAGTTAGGATTGGCAATTTAGTGGTCGCTAAGTGAAACCTAGAAAGATTTTACAATCTTTTTTGCTTCACAGACCTGAAAAGGTTACAAATAAAAGGGACGGTCACAAAGTTACTTTTCAGTTATTTGTGTAACTGTGGATAGTCACTAAATATGGTAATTGCTAAATGAGGACTACTTGTAAATACTCTGTCCTGCCATGTCACCCATTTGGAATCCAGTTACTATTGCTGCAGATGCCCTTTCCTGCCTAGCTGATCCTGTGTTGAAATTACATTACAAACTGTTGCGTGGATCCTCCTGTACAGGGGTGAAATCTGAACTGGTTTGCTACCGGTTCACTGGCCCCGCATGCACACAAAATGTGCACTGCATGCGTATGCACGCTACACACCAAACACGCACTGCACATTTTAAAAAATACCGGTTTGGGTGAACCGGTAGTTAGCTACCGCTTCAGTTGAACTGGTAGTTTAAAAAAGCTATGATCTGACGATCACCTGTGCCGCGCAGTTTAGCTTTGCTAGAAAGCAGGATTTCTGGCAAAGCTAAACTG
>JANHZT010004308.1:53400-67267 GCA_032468215.1 Stegonotus admiraltiensis | reverse complement strand
GACTTCAACTCCCAGAATTCCTGAGCCAGCCATGTTAACTCAGGAATTCTGGGAATTGAAGTCCACAAGTCATAAAAAGGCCATAGTTGCCCACCTCTGCAATACACAGAGGTAGACCAGAATTATAGAGTTGATGCCAGGCAAGATAAAATTTAGAATGACATGAATTTAGTGAAGGACATTATGGACAATAACAATTACTTATTCATATTCATCTATATTAAAAGGCCAAATAAATTGGATAGCAAATGGGTATCTGGGATGGGGTGAAGGGAAGACAAAACTAATTTAGTACAATTTTAGCTTGTTTTCTAAAGAAGACATATGCTCTAGTAGACAACTGTGAATAGAAGGCTGAAGAAGATTTATTGTAGTTTAAGCTTAATAAAGACATAGTCAGGAAAAATCCACAGGTAGTCCTCAATTTACAACAGTTTGTCTACTGACCGTTTGAAGTTACAGCGACGCTGAAAAAAGTGACTGAAAGTTACAACAGCACTGAAAAATGTTTTTCACACTTGTCCATGGGGATTCACACTTGTCCAGAGGGATTGCAGCATCCCCATGGACACATGATCAAAATTTAAATGCTCGGCAACTGACTCATATTTATGACGGTTGCAGTGTTCCAGGATCATGTGATCACCATTTGTGACCTTCTGACAAACAAAGTCAATGGGAAAGCCAGATTCACTTAACATCCTTGTGACTAATTTAACAACTGCAGTGATCTATGGCAAGAAAGTGGGGCAAAACTCACTTAATAAATGTCTTGCTTAGCAACAGAAATTTTGGGCTCAATTGTGGTCATAAGTTGAGGACTATCTGTATTGACCCAGAACTCATTATATCCATGAGGCGAGAAGAAATTTGCTGATCACAATTTGTTTAAATTGATTATTTTAAATAGTCTTGCAATACATAGATTATATGAAATAATCCATTAGTTCAGACTAATTTTCAGTTGGATTTGTTTTGAAATGGCATAAAAGGTTTTATAAATAATAAATAAACGTAGCTTTCCAAGTATTGGGAAATGGGTAAAGTAACTATTTTCAAAAAAGGAAGAAAAACAAGATCCAATGAACTGCAGACCAGTCTACACGACTTACCAAGCGGGATATTTCTATTATCTCAAAGTAGAGAACATGGAAGAATTGCCTTATTAATTATGTTAATAAATGTTAATTGCCTTGTTAAATATTTAAAAAAACATTCCTAAGAACAGTTTAATAGTGGATTCCATTATTTAGGAAAGTGATGGGCACTTTACTTGACTGCATTCAAGCAGAAGCTAAATACCTTGTGGGGGTGCGGGGGGGGGAATCCTTTTGATTGGATTCCAGCTTTGTGCAGAAGCTTGGATTCAACACCCTTTTGTGGTCCATGTTGGGATATATGCTTTTTAAGTCTGGCCTCATTTATTAGCCACACTATCATATTTTATGGAAATATGTAGCAGACTTCTGGACAGCCTTCAAAGGCAGTAAGGAATGTGTGATATGGTTTGAAATCTAATCTTTCTATTGTTATGATTGGATGATTGCTTCTCTTTTCAGCTCTAACCTCTGACTGTTCACAATTCTATATGAAAATATAATGGATACATGTGGTGCCTATTGAAATCTTCTCTAAGCTGATGCCACTCAGATGTATCTTCATCAACGTGGCAAGATATAAAGGAATCATAGTGTTGTCCAGCTTAAACATGGTTAGATAACTAAAAAAAACATTGTTTTATCAGTATATATGAGTAACATATCATATTAAAGTTAACATAAAACTTTAACAAGAAAAAATAAAAGGCAATCAAGGAGTTGTGATAAAAATGTGTGAGGTTTCTTCTTACTAATGTATTTTATTCATTTCTGTCCACCCTTTCATAAAGGCAGTTTATTTGTAATGATTCTGAGTGACCTGTTCCATCTGCTTCCTGGCGCTAGGTCATAAAGACCTGCTTATTCCAAGAACATAAACATTAACAGGTAGTTAATGCTGTTCCAACAGAAGAGCCGGTTATCTTTTCAAATGCGGAAGGTTCATAAGTATTCAAATAAAAAGCTTTCAAAGCTTCATTTTTCCAACAATTTTTTCATTATGGTAAATATGCTTAATGCTTTAGCCTTTAAGAAATACAGTTGTGATGTGTGGGAGACCCTATTGCATATTGATTGAATGACAATTTTTCATAAGTACTCATGTTGTGCTCAATTATATTTACAAAATCTTGCTTTTTCTTTTCTTTTTTTTTTACCTCTCCTGGCTTTTGAAAGTTATGCCTACTTTTCTTTAAGTAAAAAGATTTTAAACATCCGTGCTGATTTTCATTTCTATAACAACAGAGACACACACACAGAATGTGGGTACATTACCTGATGGAATAAATAAATCTGTTCAAACAGGATTTGTATGACCAGATTTCTAAAAATGCTAGAAAAAAATATTTTTCTCCATTAGCTTACCTAAATAGCATTTTTTATTAACCTAGCACTTTTCATCAGCTAGGTAGGATAAGGATCCAGATTTGCCATTTGAGCAAATGGAGACAAAAAATGTTGTGGTTTATTAAGTACTTTTCCATAGTTTTTAAAGACCTGCATGCCAGCTTCATCAAATGCATGAAAGGTTATTTTTTGGTATTGATACATAAATATGCAGGCACAAAGGGGATAGGAATCAAAAACAGTGATGTGGAAAAAGAAGCCAAGTTCTGAGACTCTTAAATGCGCAGATCTATATTGATTACATTATTATCTATTTTAATAATGATATAGCCCTTCTTTTTTACCAAATATATGCAAAAATGAATGAAAATCACAATGAAAATGTAACCTAAAAGAATTCTGCAGCAGCTAAAGCAGCAACCAAAGACAGCTGCAGAAAGAAATATCTGCAAAGGTAACTAACAACTATAAACAAAAGAAGCTTACTGGCCATTCACAATAGCAATAATTGGTGATGGTCTTAATAGCTCTGCTGTACTTGTGTTGCTATGCTAATTTCCCATCTGTAGTGGAAAAAAGTTGGCTTAGACTTGAGGAAGATATAAACAAATGTAATCAAACTTGCCAGTAAATTCCACTTACCAGTTTTACAATGGCATCTCTCTTTGAAGCCCTTTTGTTGAAAAATGGCTACTGTCAGGTCACAAGTCAAATATCCTGGAAGAATATATCTTGATGGATTCTAAGTACTGCTTTTTTTTATGCGGGATGTCTTTCCACATGTTTATCCATGTGCAAACTAACCTTTTTTTTTTTTTGATAAGCAGAAAGCAGAAAAACTCAGTTGGCAAGTGATATCATAAATCTTTCTAGGGCATCCTGTAAAACACTTTTAACATTAATGAGCAGTGTAAATTGAAACAGAGCCCAGAAACTCTGAATAGGGTTGTTCACTGTATATCACACTGTAGACAATGGAAAACTCAACTTCTCTTTCTCTCCTGTGAATCCATTGCCCAGTCCTTCAAATGCTATCTGTGCTGAAGTCACTTGTCTGTTTCAATGGATCTCAAGAAATATCACCTATTCAAGGTAATGAATAAGGATGAAAAGCATTTTAAACTATACTGACTTAGTTACTTACTTATTACGTACACTTCAAGCAGTGTAAAGCTCAGGCACCACAAAACTGTCCTGTTTTAATGCATACTTCAAAACATAGTAATGAGTTTAGAATGCCACACTTATAATTGCTAAGATATTTTGTTTAATTTTGTTTAAGTGTTTTTATATATTCTTCATGAAATAATGGAGCTCATATTAATTATGCTTTATAAATTCATGAAGTCACTTCCTGCAGTTTTGACAAATATTTATACCAAAAGGGAAGAAAAAAACCTCAGTTGTTTAGAGTTGTTTAGCACACAGAACACATTTTAAAAGTTATACTTACCAATTCCCTGGCAATTCTCACTATTTGAATTCAATGGGTATTGTGTTCAAGACTATACTATTAACTACAAGGAATAATATTAAACACAGAGCTCAAATAAAATCAATATTACAGTATGCATATCGTTTTTGAAAAAACAATCTTCACTCTAGTCTTTTTGACAGTAATAACAAATCAAGGCATTTTAATTTTAATCCATAAGTAAACTTCTCAAAGACATATTAGAAGGAAAAAACTGGGTCTGTTCTGAGCCAGGACTTAAAGAATGTAGAAAGTAGGCTGTTGCTTGAAGTAGAAGAGTTCATTTTTAAGAGCAATAATACAGATAAAAATGCCAGGTCAGCTGTAAAAGTTATTTTCCCCCTTTTGTTAGACTCCCACTTTCTAATTTTAAACAGATCATTGTTATGTAAAAATAATTTGTGAAACAGTCTTCCTTAAATTTCTATGATAGGCTCACAATCAGACCTCTTGTAGCTTTAAGAAAATACATTATAATTTACAAGATTATCATAATTATTCTCTTTGCTCTGTTAAACTTTTTTGCTAGTCAGCAACCTTTTAAAAATATATAAATTTTAAAATATTTAATAACGATTTGTCATTTTTTAAAATTAAGGATATAATCATATTTATGGCATACACAGTACTGGGAACATTGCATTATACAATAGTGAGTTTGAGGTTAGAAAGAGGAGTCAGAATGTCAAACAAGAAGTTTGACATTATAAATTCCTTTTTCTTTTTTAAAAAAAGGAAAAGAGCGGAATGTTGCTGTGCTCAAAGTTTGCTGTGAATATTTAGCTCATTTATGAAAGTTCGCTGTGAAAGTTTAGCTCATTTACAAAAGCTGTCCACTCTGTGCCTAAAGTGATAATTAAAAAGTTGTGAACTGACAGACCATAGTCAATTATCTGCCCCTGAGAAGAATTACAATGGTGTCCCATTCCATTTTGAATATTTGGCACATGGTTGAAAGGAACAAAATCTTGTTCATTTGTTTTTAAAAGGTAGGTAAGGAAAGAAACAGAGTGTGCCTGAAGAATAAATAAAAAGAAATAGTCAATTCCAGCTTCCAAGCTAGTTATGATTAAGTCACCAAGAATAGTCTACGTTTTTTGAGATTCTGTACTTTGACTGACTCCAGCAGAGGTTGCAGTAATATAAATAGGAGCCCTTTATTTCTACTCAAATTAAACACCATCTGGAAAGAGCTTACATTTTTGCCTTTTCCTTTGCTCTCTAAGCAGACGAATGCTCCAGTGATTAAACAAATCTCATGGGTAAATTGAGAAGAGAAGGGCTTGATTTAATCTGAAATATCTTGATGAAGTCATTTCCATTCAAAGGAAATTAGAAGAAAAGCACCATGTCTGCTTTATTATCAGAGGAAAAATTAAGTACAGGAGGGAATTTAGTCATACCCATGAAAATCAATAGTAACTTCCTTTCCTACCACTTATTTTCTCTCATTTAATTATTTATTGCCTGAGTACTGCTGACTCTGATGCAACCAAAGCAGATGATTATTAAAAAAATAAATAAATGTTATGATTAACACTAGGGGGGTTGGTTTCAGCTACCAGACTGAAGACAAGTCAGAGTGGAAGTTGATTATACCATTTTTCTCCATGTAATCATAGTCGGGTCACTGAATACTGCAACAGCCAATAACAATCTGGAAGCTGTCCTTTAAAATGAGGATGATGAATAGGGTAAACTAAATAAATCAAATAGCTGAAGGTGGTTTCCCTCCGTGCTTCCCTGGGGTCTTGTAATCCAATATAACAGAATCTACTGCTAAAGGTCCTTGAAGGGGTTTGCCAGCCATCTATTCCTGAAATTAGAATGGAAAACGTGAATGGAAAACACCATCCATTGTTTACATGTTTTCTATAATGGTCTGTTTTGCAAATCATTGATGAAGAAATTAAAGTGTTATCTATTTCTGCCACTCTTTCTCTCTCCTTTGGATAGCCAGGATTAGGAACATCTTGAATATCTAAAAGTCTTTTCTATCAAGTCAGTACTATAGTTTGTAGTTTCCCATCCAACTTGCTTGATTTCGTCCAGGGTATTACAAGAGCATCTCCAATCCAGAGACCGTTTTCAGATGGAGATTCTGGTCTTTATCTAATAGATAAAGTGAAAACATCACTTATCATCCCAATCATCATCTTACAAAACATAGAGGTTACAGAGGAAACATCTCTTCAGTACGCAAACTAAAACTTCATTATTCTTTGAAAAGTATGTTTTTCCAAATTTTACAATGCTGTTAATCTATTTTTAAAAAATGTATTATAAAACCTACATATTGAGAACAAATAATAAACCCTATCTTTTGTGAAAATAGCATACAAAAATGCATTATTAAGGAGAATTGCTTGCACACAAAAAAATCCTAATTCAAATGACAGTCACTGTCAACTGCTAATCATTTCATGGATACGTCCTTAATGTGGATCTTAACAATAATAAATAATCTAGTCCAGTATTTCTCAACCTTGGAAATTTAAGACATTTTGACTTTACCTCTGAGAATTTCTCAGCCCATGATGGATTTCTACAAGAAATAAACAAGTAGGTTGAAGTATGCTCCCTCTTTTGTTGCCCAAATTTTTAGTTCAAGATTCCACATTTCAGACATTAAGATGCATGAACTGTTAGTTATCATCTTTCTTTGTGGATTGAATAGCTTGAAGGTGCCTAGATATACTGTATAACTACCTTTCTCACAGATGACATTTTTTTTGCATTTCATTATATGCATGCATACAATTTTAGTCGATGCTTCACTGTATAAGAGTGCTTCAAGGTCTTAAACATCATTGAATCTTCAGCTGTTTCAGACGTGTACGATTTACTCATCACCTATCTGAATCAATGTTCCCAACATTAAGTACTATATATTTTTGCAAATATATATTATTTAAAATCAGTCTGAATATTTGGCACTTTTTTAGGCTGTCAAAAAGGTTGGTGAAAAGATAAGCTTAAAGTTCTAATAATAATATTGTTCTCTCACAAATGAAGGCAACCAACCCAGATTCAATCTTGAAATAATGTTCTCTAATTATTTCTGTTCCAGAATCATTCTGTGTTAAGAAAGCATAAAAGAAATAATGATACAATGGTTTTTCTAAGCTATTTTTGCTCTAGGATTTCTTTACAAAGTTAGGGTTGGGTTTCATTTTATACTTAAATAGTTATACTAACAGAAGTATTTCATACTATAAAACAGATTTTCCCAAGTTTTGAGCATTAGTGTTCGGAGCAGTTGAATTGCTATAAATTACCCTGTATTGTGTATCTTGAATGCACTTAAGTCTGTGAATATAGGATGACATCCATCATTTCTATAGAGCTAGAATTAACTTTCTACTATGTTAGAAAAAGAAGACCAGAGGGACTAGACTAAAATCTCCTTAAAGTGAGAAAAAGGAAGGAATGTTCTGCATGATTTGTATTTCTTGGCATTGTCCTTTCATGTTCTCAGGTAGTTTTACCAGCCATTTGCTGCCCTTGTGCAGTAAATATTTATTACTTACAGTTCTTATAGACAGATCTCATTCCAATCACCCTATTCTGCTCTTCTCTGTTTATGCTTTATCAACTCATCCCAGAAACCTCTAATATTTCCTTAGTCCCACTAAGTTATCTAGCAGTTTCTTACAGTTAATACATAGCTAAGACTGTCTCTTAAGCAACCCTTAGTTATAATTTTAGGCAGTCCCTAGAAAAAAGTCAACAGTTACAAAAGTCTACATCAATGTCACTGTTAATTTTACTGAATGCCAAATACAGGCAAATTACATCAACAATCCTGAAATAAAACAGAAATTCAACAAAAATAATTAATCTACAATGTATAAAAACAATGTAATAATTAAATTATATTGAGGCAATAACACATAAAGGAAAAAAATAATAGTCACGTAATAAACCATCAAATTATAATTAGGTTCAGTAAAGTCAATCACATTGCAAATCAATGCATAACAATTTTGCCCTAATCTCATTTGTCAAAATCAACCATTGTAGTTAGAGTTAGTCAATTATAGCCTGTTCTCTTCAGCAAGGTAGAGGAGACAGCAATAAAACAGAATACTGAGGATTTCTATTATTCAGCTATCTAGCTTGTTCATTTGTAAATCTTCCAATAGTAACATGCCATCTATCTCACAAAAATAGTCTTTAAATAGTCTTTATCAAAAAAAGAAAGACTCACTAGCAGTTGCATATTTCTGCACAAGGGAGGCTTAACTAAAGATATTTATGTCCATAGAGACTGGGGTGCTTTCTGGTAACAAGAAAATAACGCTGTGAAATAAATTGGTTTTTTTTTAATGTGGTTTAAGTTATCTGGGAAAGGTCTATTGCAAACAGACTTCAGATGAGTCACAAGTGAAACCTATCAACATGACAATGCAGTGAGCACTGGATGTGAAGATATCCCTAGAGGGCATAAAGGGTTCAGTGGAGCAATTAAAAAGAGATGTACTCTCACTAATGAGATTTTTCCAAAAAGGGAAGCTTGATCACGTTTTTTAGAACAAAGTGGAGAAGTTATTATGATTTGACATTTACTTGGCGAATGTGAGGTCACTACTGAGATTAAGAGACAATGAAAGGAGTATGAAGATGAAAAATCAAACTGAAGTTCTTGACAAAAGAAAGTTATAGTTAACAGATTGCCTGAAACTTCTGCGAACTAAGTTAGTAGAAGGAATAATAACAGCACTTCCCTTATTGACCAAGGAACAACCAGTTCATAAGAACATAAAGCCACAAACAAACCAAAGTTCAAAATGTAACAGCTATCTCATAATCATCTTCTTTTATTTATCATTTTATTTCCCATGCAAGACAACTGGGGGCCTATCAGCAGCCAATAAGCGAAAGTTAAGAGCAGTATCTTTCACAGTTTGTCATTAACTGAAATCTAAAAGTGATTATAATTATAAACATGGAGTCAGCATGAGTTTGTGTGACCACAGCAAGACAAAGGAAGGTCAAAGAAGCAATTATTATGCATAGGTTTCATGTTTTGCAATTATATTCGTCAAATGAGGATTCATTTATCAAATTGGATTTTACTATTGGCTAGTTAGTCATATGTTTGGAAGTTTGCTTGGGTAATAGTTTATGGCATAAATTAAAATATGAGTTAAGTATAAGCTACCCTCCAAGCCATAATGCAATCTACTAGCCATACTACAAACTCACAATGCAGTTTCCCCAAACAATGTGTTTTCTAGGTAACAAATTTCACATTGTAAAGAATAGATATTATCTGGCTTTCAACAAATTTTGCTACTAAGATTTTTAAAGTAAAGATATTACCAAAGACTTTTTTTTTCGGTTCATAATCCTGTGAGTTTGATTTATAAAAGGAAATCTAGCTCTTTTAGATGAAGACTAAATGAATTGTTGCTACAGAAAGAAGCAATAATGGAAATTATTGCTATAACTATAAAGAAATTAAAAGAATTTTTGAAAATAGCTTAGGTAAAGGTGATTTAAGAATACTTTAGGAAGCAAATAAAACTTTCATCAGAGGTTATTTTATACAATATAATAATTTACTAAAAAGAGTCAAGAGAAATTACATGCTATTTTGTATAAAATAAAGAGAAAAGAAGATGAACTAAAGAAACTTCAAGAGAAAATAGTTTTTCTCAACAAATTAAGCTTTTAGAATGAGTTATCTATGCTAACAGTAAGAGAAATGGAAATAAAAACAAAGCTATGTGAAGCAAAAAAAAAAGAGTTTGCAAACAAACCAGGGAATTGGTTAGTGTATAAATTACAAAAAGAAAAGGAAAAGGAAACAATACAAGGAAATTACAAGAGGGAGACACTGTATTAATGGATAACATGGCTATACAAAAAGCATTTCATCAATATTATTCCATCTTGTACAAAGGAAATGATATTGTTCTGCATAAAATAGATGCATATTTAAATAAACAAAATTTACCGAGGAATGCAGAGAAACAAAGAGATTATGAACAGACCTATAACAATAAGGTAAATTTCTGAAGCTGTATCAAAGATTAAACTGGGAAGGTGCTTGGACCAGATGGATTATCAGATTCTTATTATAAATGTTTTGTGGATGAACTTTTACAACCTTTAAAAAACAGAATGAATTTATTCTACAGGGAACAAAAATGCCAGAGATTTGGAAACAGGCCAATATAGTGCTAATACCTAAAGAGGGACAAGATATAATTTTTTAAAAAAATCTTAAAAGTTAAGGGCTTTTGTAGATGACTTGGTGTTGGTTTTAAAAGAACCTTTAAAGGAACTGAAACATTAATGGTCAAATTAATGAATTTGATGCATGAAGCAGGCTTCAAAATTACAACAGAAAATCAAGATATTAACCAAAAACATGAAAATAAAACATCAAGCAGAATTAATGAGTAAAACAGATTTTTAAGATTGAGAAGCAGGTAAAATTATCTGGGTAACAGTATGACAAATATGAATGGTATGTTATTTTAAAATAACAGGTTAAGACACAGAATGAACTTTTTAAAAATGTGTTAAGATGGAAAAACTGCAATTGTCATTGCTGGGAGAATTTCTGTGATAAAAATGAATGTCTTGTCTAGAGTGGTGTTTTTGTTTAAGAGAATACATGTTTTGACAAATGATGCATCATTTAAACAGTAGAAAGATAGATCTAAATTTGTGTAGCAGGGTAAGAAACAGGAATTAAATATAAGGTGTTACAAGACAAAAGGAAAAAGGGGGATTGTGTCTACTTGAGCTGAAATTCTATTTTATAACTTGCAGTTTGGATGGATGGGAGGGTGCGGCTGAAAAAAAGAAGGTTCTTTGAGTTAGAAGGACACAATCTGGGATTTGGATGGCATGGATATGTGCAGTATGATAACACAAAGTTGATGTGGATTTTAAAAATCATTATGTTAGATGTGCTATATTGAGATTATGAAATAGATAAAACCCAGGTTGGGCCCAAAAACCCCTTGGTAGCTTTCAGCACTAGAAGTATTGTGGCCTGTTGGTGGCCGGCCCCTCCAGCAGCCGAATCAGATGAGGAGGTGGCATGGGAGTCAGGGCCAGCATCAAAGCAACCTGAGAGCTTCGAAGGGAAGAGGGAATGGAGCTGTCAGAGATAGAGATAGAGGCAGAGCCTGGGCAGTCCATCAGATGAAGAGTCAACAGCCTTCAGTTCTGGAGGTGGCTGATGAGGAAGAGGAGGAACAGCTGGGTCTAGTGCCTGACACACAAATGTGCAGAAGGCAGAGGAGAGGAGAGGAGTGGAAATCTATGGGCCGATCCTTGAGATGAAAGAGCCACCGCTGCTAGAAAAGCCCCACCCTAGCTCTGGGGATAAAAGACAGCGGGCAGAGATGAATAGGTGTGGCAGACAACTATTTATCTCCCTGCCGGACAGACTTGTTAGCCTGCTGTGTGTGTGAAAGAGATACTTTTTTCCAGGACTGCTGGCACTCCTAATAAAGGAATCATTGATTTAACTACAGAGAGTTTGTCATGTTTGGGAGCTGGGTCAGAACAAGTATTTTATAGATAAGAAATAACAGGCAAACCTAAGCGGCTAACCTATAATGCGATACTAGAAATTTGCCAAGGGGAATACAAAATAAAAGCAAGAGAAGAACTGGTAGCAGAGGGATATAATTGCCAATGGTTTTTCCTATTTACAGGCATTAGAGGTATCCGACTCAACTGTTTACCTGCAAATATCAAGTGGTTAAGTACATACATTTATTTCTTTAAGAATTTCAATGACAGAAAATCTTCAAACTTGGAGTATACATTTCGCATTGCTTTATATTCACAAGCACAATATTTACATTATGATTTGTACTTCCAAGATTACTTTACTCTATACTAGATGGTAGAATGCTCCAAAGTACATGCAGTACTAAGCCCTTATGATAAGGCTGGAAAAATCAACCCACTAAAATGTAATTTAGTCTGAGTTTAAAGTTATAATAAAACAATCTTTTTCTGAGAGTTAGAAAAGTTGAGCCAGATTCTGATCTTCATTAGCAGTTGTAGCTCCCAGTGTGATTATAGAGAAAGCAAGGGAATGAAAAGCTCTTAATCCTTCCGATACATTATTTTTCCTTAAAGGATGGAATTAATATTTTAAATTACATAAATCAATTTTCAATTTGGCTAAAAACAAATCTGTAGAATTAGTTTAGATATTGATGTCTAGTTTGCACATGAAATTGATTTTTTAAAAAACTCAAAGCAATTTGATATTCACCATGCATTTTAATGTTTGAACTAATCATGAAAACATTTTTTTGCTGCCTGTTTGAATGTTACAAAATATGTTGTTGATTTACACAATTAATATTGCTTAATAGAAATAAATAATATAAAAATGGTCAACATTTCATAGTTCAGAATTGTTCTTTTCTGAAGAAAACAAATGAAACTGAACTAAATCATATAATTAAATTATTTGAAAGATACCTATTCTGCTTTCAGGACATCCTAGCAATGCTTAAAATGCTTGAAGTTTAAACCTAATTGTTACTTCAGAGAACTAATAAAGTGCCTCATCAAGCACAAACAAACTATAAACCAGACAGGATAAACTAGACCCTTAGATTTAGCAAAAAGATACCTAAGAGAATGGGATATCTCAAACCAACTAAAAATCAGTACTGTTCCATTCATTTAGCAGGACTGCTTTGATTCTAAGAAAAATGGAACTTGTATTTTACAGTATATTGAACTAGAACACATAGATTTATGTATCTTTCTGGAAATGTATTTGATTATAATGTCTTTCTTAAGTTTAATTTCAAAATGCTTTTGTAGAAACATTTGATGTGTTCAAAATGGCATTCTTCTTTTGAATATATTGAATGCACATAGGCATTTTTATCAATGATTTTTAAAATAAAACATGCTTACGAAAGACAATAAAATATGAATTACACAATTTGAAGACAAGAAATCTTTAAGAAAACTTTTGATAGGTAAATGTTTGGATCAAATGAAATTCAGTCTCAGAGACTTTGGGAAAATACAGATTTTCCTACCTATTATTCCCTTTCAATTTCTTCTTTATGGCAACTACTGAAGCTTGACATTTGAAGAAAGTAATGGGAAGGAAAAAAGAAACCATAGAAACTTTACAATAAATGGACTCATTCATCACACAAAGTCATAATGTGGTTTGTTTAATTTGGGCTTCACATGATGTGTAACACCTCTCAGTATTATTATTTGAGGTTGATGCAGTGATACTTTCCATGACCTCAATTGGTTTAAGAAGAATGTTCTCTCAAGCTATTTCAGTGGAGAATTATTTAATGTTAGCTTCCAAAAGAAAAAAGGCCATGATCTTTGTTAAAGACTATACACAAACAAATGACAGATTAATAGGTTAATGAAAATCCACTTGAGCAAGTTGTAATTTATATAATTTATAAGGAATGCACATATTTCTCATTCTTTAATCAGATTGTTGTAATTTCTGAAAAAATATGGGTAGGTTTTGTTCTACTGATTCTTCTGCATACCAATTTGAATTAATTAGCTTGGTAAGCATTATTATAGTCTGAATCTGTTGGTATAATAATAACTGGTTAACTCTTTTAAAACAGGGATTGTATATCTATAAATGTATCATCCTTTCGTTTCTGTGCAACCTATCCTAAGGATGTGACAAATATTTGTTTTTTATCAACTAGGTATTATACATATGAACACAATCACTCAGTTGCGTTAACAAAACACGGGTCTAGCTAAGAGTAGCTCAGTATGTTGTATAACCTTTTGTCAATACTATATGTTATGAAATATTCTATGTTATAAAAATGAGTGATCTAATTCAGTCCTCCTGTGTTCCAATTATTATTGTTAACATGCAGAGAAAGTATTTATAATAAGTCAGTGGTAGGCAAACTTGGCTCTTTCACACCCTGTGGACTTCAACTCCCAGAAT
>JANHZT010004307.1:14633-25618 GCA_032468215.1 Stegonotus admiraltiensis | reverse complement strand
GTAGGAGGAGGAGAAGTAAGAAGGAGGAGGAGTAGAAGAAGAAGAAAGGCGGAGGAGGAAGAGGAGAAGAAGAAGAAAGGAGGAGGAGGAGGAGAAAGAAGAAAGGAGGAGGAGGAAGAGGAGAAGAAGCAGAAAGAAGTAGGAGGAGGAGGAGAAGAAGAACAAGAAGAAAGGAGGAGAAGGAAGAAGAAGAAAGAAGGAGGAAGAGGAGAAGCAGCAGAAAGAAGTAGGAGGAGGAGGAGAAGAAGAAAGAAGGAGAAGGAAGAAGAAGAAAGAAGGAGGAAGAGGAGAAGCAGCAGAAAGAAGTAGGAGGAGGAGAACAAGAAGGAAGGAGGAGGAGGAGGAGGAGAACAAGAAGGAAGGAGGAGGAGGAGAAGAAGGAAGAAGGAGGAGGAGAAGAAGAAGAAGAAAGGAGGAGGAGGAAGAGGAGAAGAAGAAGAAGAAAGGAGGAAGAGGAGAAGAAGAAGAAGAAAGGAGGAGAAGAGGAGGAGGAGGAGGACTGTGGAATCCTTGGTACTCTCTGACGGTTTCCTTGCAGACATTTCACTACCCAAATTTCGTAAAGTCCCCCCTTTACTTAGCTTAGGTAGGCACCTACTCTTTGGGGCAGTGTTAGGGAAAGCTTTGGTGCCAGAAAAGGTTCTCGGTGTGTCTGTGTATGGGTGTACAAGGAAACGAGGCATAATTAAATCTTTTTTCTCTCTCTCTCTCTCTCTCCTGCACGCTCTCTCTCTCTTTCTGGCAAAACCTTTGCCGCTTCGCAAAAGGAGAGGGGGGGCCCCCCCCGAAACCCACAACCCACAATGCCACCTGAGCCAAAGGCGATCCGGAGGGCTGTTTCCCGGCAGCTTTGGGCCCGAATCCAGGCGCAACGAGGGCAGCTGGCAGGTTCAAAACCCTTCCCCTGCTTTGGCTGAAGTGGTGACATTTGGTCCTCTGGGTGGGAGCATCTCGTGTCCCAGCAGAAAAGAAGTTGCAAGCCAAAGCCCGGCTTGGCATCCCGTGCCAAATTGGGTTGCAAACAGATCCGAGGTGGAGATTAGCCTGCAAAGAACATCTGAAGACGCATTTGTTTCGTGCAGCCGGCCTTACATAGCCATCGTTTTTAAATTGGGGTTTGATCTGTATTGGGGTTTGATTTTAAATTGTGGGCCAACTGTTTAATTCTTTTAAATCGTTTTAACTTTTGTACTTTTGCTGTTTTACCTTGGCTGTGCACCGCCCTGAGTCCTTCGGGAGAAGGGCGGTATACAAATAAAATTATTATTATTATTATTACCACCTCCTTCTTTTGCTGAGGTTATTCTGTCTTTATTAGATTTATTATATTTACGGTATATGCCATATTCCACGAAGATTAAAAGCAGAATAGCAGGGCTCTTCAAGCCCAGGACCCTGGTTGATGGTAACATCTGGGAACTGAAGTCCACCTAAGTTGGCAAAATCCAGATGTTGAAGTTCACACCTGTTGGCGGGGGAATTCTGGGAACGGAAGTCCACCTAAGTTGGCAGGAGAACTCCAGAAGTTGGAAGTTCACCCATGTTGGCAGGGGAATTCTGGGAGTTGAAATCCACTCACGTTGAGCCTCTATGGAGTCCAATTGCCTCTTGAAAACGCACCTTTGGATCCACTCCTATTGACAGGGGGAATTCCGGGAGTTGAAATTCACTCGTGCTGGCTGAGGAATTCTGGGAGTTGAGGTCCATCTGTGTTGACAGGGGAATTCTGGGAGTTGAAGTTCACCCATGCTGGCTTCTGGGAGTTGAAGTCCGTTCGTGCTGTCAAACGTCTATAAACAAGAGTCCTGTTGCCTCTTGAAAAAGCACCTTTGGATCCACTCCTATTGACAGGGGGAATCCTGGGAGTTGAAATTCACTCGTGCTGGCTGGGGAATTCTGGGAGTTGAAGTCCCAGAAGTCATCTATGGAATAGGACATAAAGCTATTTGAATGAATGAAGAAGGATGCTCCGATGTGCGGATTTGATTATTCCCAGGATAGCAATAGCCAGTGGTTTGTTCCTCCCTTCTCCAAACCCAGCTGTTTTGCGCTATTGCCCCCTCCCAGTGAATGAACAAAGAACATTTCCCCCATTAATTTATATTACAAATAGACATTACCCAGAGGGAGTATCGAGACACACAACAGTAACTTTAGACGAACTACAAGTCCCTGGAGTGGGATCAGTAGCTTTGAACGGCTGCACAAAGCAACTAACAGCTTTAACCAAGAAATGGAAAGAGACAAGAAGCCTTAATGATCCCAGAAAAGCAAAAATTCCAAACATTTCCCTCTGCAGCAAAACTCAAAATTTCTTAAGAGGAGGAAAAAAGGAGAGAGAGAGAATTTATTCTGTAGGATTGTAAGGTCATCTATTGGCTCAGATTGGAATGACACCTTCCGTTCAATTTTTTTTTAAATAAAACTTCAACCAACGCCAACCCATTAAAACTTTTATTCGTTTTTATTTATTTTTAAGTTAACAATCTGGCCAAAGAAATGGGAGGGGAGAGAAAAAAATGAGGGGCAGGGGAAGGAAACGTAGCAAGGTTTCTACCCCGACAGACTCTCTCTGTCCGTCCGTCCGTCCCTAGGTCCGTTTTTTTCAACCTAGGCCGGGGATTGCGTACGAGGTGCGAGCCAACTCTACGTGGTGTTTGTGGTTCTCTCCTTAGGAAGCAAGATTCTAGTCCTCAGTGTGGACTCAGAAGGGCAGGGACGGGGAGGCCTAATTAATTTTTTTTTTAAAAAAGAAACCAATAACAACATTAGGGGTGTGTGTGGATGGAGCGAGAGTCCACCAAATTGACTGGCTTTTCTGAGGCAAAGATTGTCATGGCGTTGTTGGATTTTTTTCCGAACTCACAACCTGTGCTTGGATTTTGGCTGGTTCGCTCGCTTTCCTTGCCAAAAAAAAAAGCTGCCTCAGGGACCTGAGAAAAATCCCTTGGTGATCCCTCCAATCTCCGCCGAGCCTCCGGGGGATTCACACCGGCCTCGTCCCGTACCCCTTTTCTTTTTTGCGACCACGAATTCCGCAACAACACCGACGCACAATCCAGCGTGGCTCTCGTCATGCACGCTGAGAAGAACCGAGACCAAAATTAAAAAAAAAATAAAATCGGGCCCCAAAAAGGAAATTTGATGAAAACAGGGCTAAATTTAAGGAAGGGGTTTGCGGGGATGGGGATTTGGGGGATATAATCTACCAGGCACCATATTGTCACAAAACACCTCAACACTTACAAAACAGTTCCCTTTTTCAGAAACCAAACCAAAAACCACCTCTCCTGGGCACTGAACCGTCACGTGCTCTGCAC
This sequence comes from Stegonotus admiraltiensis, assembly GCA_032468215.1. Taxonomy (NCBI): domain Eukaryota; kingdom Metazoa; phylum Chordata; class Lepidosauria; order Squamata; family Colubridae; genus Stegonotus; species Stegonotus admiraltiensis. The sequence continues at coordinate 22,298 of JANHZT010004307.1, read as the reverse complement.
CTGTTGGACTTCACTCCGTTCAGCCTGGGAAAGGGCGCTCGACGTCCAATCACAGGTTGCGATTTGACTTACGACCGTTAACGGCAACCGGAATTTCCACTCGTTAGGCGAGTGGCATCTTCTTTCTTTTTTGTGGGTGCTGGGTCGTTCAGCCAATCACCAGGGTCGTTAAGCGAATCCAGCTTCCCTTGTGGATGTTGGGTTATGGGAAGCCAACCCTGGGAACGGTTGCAAACGGCCCACGATCCCGGGGAATTTGCCACCTTCGTCAATTCGTGCAGATGGCCAAGCGCACAATTTTTTAATCGCTTCGTCATGGAGACAACGGGGCAGTTGCAAAAGTCACTTTTTTTGTCGTTATCTTGCAAAGTCGTTAAAAAGAATTGTCGTAAATCGATGATGGGTCACCTCCTTGTTTGGGGGGGGGAAACCCTCCCCCCACCCCCCGGCTGCTTTTCCACGGTGGAAGATCAAACGGATCCCGAGCTAAACCGGAAATTCAGGATGTCAAACCAGCTTTGGCGTAGAAGAAACCAAGAAGCGATACCCAACAAAAACTTGGCTGTCTTTAGTTTTACGAGAAGGAACTTTTTGGGATAGAAACTCTAGCATTGTTTTAAAGCGGGGAGAAGGGTAATTTTGATTCCCGGTTAGGGAATTAGGGGGAATTCATGCCCCGTTTTCAGCTGAGAAATTTAGGCTGTGAAATCCCGCTTGGAAACCATTTGCGGGTTTCGGCGATAGCTTCGGGCCGGGGATTGACACTTAGTCATGCCGGGGATCGACACTTGGTTGATCGGGAAAGAAGCAAACTCTACTGAGGAAACAGTCAGAAATTTTTAAAATGTAGTTATCTTCCCAGCTGCTCCTGGTTTCTGAGAAACGATAAAATTATAGGTAGTCGCGTGTCACAACCGCCGAAGAAAAATTGGTTGAACCGCTGAAGAAAAATTGGAAGTTGCCAAAATTAGGAAACGAGTTAAGGAGCGATTCACAGGAACGGTAAACTTGAGGAGCGTGACGAGTTTTTTTTAAAAAAGAGAGATTGATTTAAAATGACGACCACAGCGGGACCAATTGTACCTAACGGGTAAAGAGACAGAATTGAAGGATGGTTTCAAGATGGCGTTTTACAATCTTTTTTTTTTTCATCTTTTTCAACACAAAAAGTGTGGGGGGAAAGGCATTGGAAGCCATTCCAAACTCAGCCATGCTCCAAACAAGGATTTGGGGGGGTGGGGGTGGGGGTCCTGTTTGTCTTTTCTCAACTGAGATTCCTACCCCGGACAGGAGCAAAAAGAGTGGGGAAAATCTGGATTTCCCCCAGAAGTTTAGGGGGGTGCATTGAAGAAGATGAGAACGAAACAGAGAAAGGACGTTGGATAGTTTTTAAAAATCCCCCTTCGTGGGGCGGCTGTGGGGGGGAAGTTGCTCTTAGTCCCCACAGCTGGGATGGTCAATTTTTATGGGAAGAGGGTACCGCCACCGTCGGAATTTAAAGAGTCTATCTGTTGGAAGTTCACTAGAGGGCAGCATTGCTCAAAATAAGCTCTGCCCTGTTCCTACCACCGAAACCCTCTGCTCATTCACCCCGTACCTACAGATATTTTTTTCATTTTCTTTTTTGCAAGCAGGGGCTGGAGAACACCCCCACCCACCAGACCCCCAAGGTCCCCCTCTGCTGGTGGATCCTCTCCGCGAACATGCTCGGAATCGGCCGATGGCAAATTCAGTCCAGCTTCGAGAAGCCGCTGATGGTAACTTTCCGTTCCTGACGGCTGACCACCAGCTCTTGAAGGTGCAAGGCGCCACCGCCGATGAAGCAGAAGGCCGGGCAGACGGGCCCCGAGCAGTCTACCCCGCACTCCCAAAGGCTGCGGAAGGAGACGGCGTCGAAAAACGTCACTTTGCTGTGCTCGTAGTCGAGACAGATGCCAACGCGGGGAGGCAGCGGCACAGTGGAATTGCCGGGATCCCGAGAGGTCAGCGACACTCCGTGAGAAAGGAGGATCTTGCCCATGCCGATGGTCAGGAAGGCGAAGGGCGGCGATGACTCCAACGTGGTATCCTCAGCGCCGCTGTCGTGCCCGCTATCCGGATCGTACCTGAGCCGGAGAAAAATGATTCGAGGTAGAATACAGATTCTTGAAAGGAAAAGCAAAACATCCATTCTCGGGTTTTTTGCAGCCGAAAAGAGCAACCCAATTTACAGATAGCATCACAATTAAGCCCAAAATTTCTGTTGCTCAATGAGACGGTTGTTAAGTGAGCTTTGCCCCATTTTACAACCTGGCTTGCCACGGTGATTAGCAATAGCGATAGCCCTTATATACCGCTTCACGGTGCTTTACAGCCCTCTGTAAGCGGTTTACAGAGTCAGCCTCTTGCCCCTCCAACAATCTGGGTCCTCGTTTTATGGAACTCGGAAGGACGAGTCAACGTGGAGCCAGTGAGATTCAAACTCCTGGCAGAGAGTGGGCAGAGTTAGCCTGCAATACTGCTTTCTAACCGCTGGGAAGGAAGGAAGGAAGGAAGGAAGGAAGGAAGGAAGGAAGGAAGGCAGGCAGGCAGGCAGGCAGGCAGGCAGGCAGGCAGGCAGGCAGGCAGGCAATAGCCTAGCCCTTAGACTTATATACCGCTTCACGGTGCTTCACAGCCCTCTCTAAGCAGTTTACAGAGTCAGCATCTTGCCCAGCAACAATCTGGGTCCTCATTTTACCGACCTTGGAAGGACAGAAGCAAGGGTGGGCTGCTGGGGGGTTCACAGGGGTTTGGGAGAATCTCTAGCTAAGATTCCATGCAGTTCGGAGAACCCCCAAATCCCCGCCCCCAGAGGGCCTCTGGAGCTTGGGGAGGCCGTTTTCACCCTCCTGGAGGCTCAAGAAAAGCATCCGGTGCCCAGGGAGGGGAAAAATGCCCCTCCCCCATGGTGCAGGAGGCTGACTAGTCCATGCCCACCATGGCCACGCCCACTCACACCGTTCTAGATCTTCAGAGTTGTGACTGAGCAAGTTCTAAACGTAATTCCTTCTCTGCCTTTCCGAATATTTGCTCACCTGGGGCTCGTCACGTCTTGGGGCACCTGGAACCATTCCTGCAGCTTGCTCTCCAGCCCTACGCCCACCTTGACCAGGTAGGAACTGGGGTCCACGCAACAGGCCCAATAGCTGCGTCCTTGAGTGACCGCCACGTCGCCGATCACCAGGTCGACGGAGAGATGGCAGCTGGTCATCAAACGCTCGGCGGCAAACAGCATGGGAAGACCGGGAACGCTGCGGACCGCTCGCTGGTCCTTGCTAACGGCCAGGCGTTCTCGGTTGAAACCCCACCGATTGTCCAGAAAGAAATTCAGCACTTGGAGGAGAGAAGAGGGGATGGGAGCAGAAAGCGAGGAACAAAGAATTAGAAAGAGCCTAAACCATATGGGAACAGGAGCTGTGAGGATATAGGAAGAGCCTAAACACAGGATGGCGAACCTATGGCACGCGTGCCACAGGCGGCACGCAGAGCCCTTTCTGTGGGCACGCGTGCCGTTGCCAGCTGCTCTGATGGTTTCCGGCATGCACATGCATGCCAGCCAGCTGGTTTTCGCAGGTGCCAGAGCGCCGGAAAATGGCCAAAAAACAGGCCTGAAAACGGCCCAAAAAATGGCCAAAAAACCATTTCCCCCACACACAATTTTGGCCACTACTGTAGTGTTCAACTTACAATCGTCCGTTGTGTGACTGTTCAAAGTTACAGCAGCACTGGAAAAAGGAAAACCGCGAGAAGAGGAAAACGAGAAAGGACGGTTTACCGGGTGCAGGTGGCGTACGCAGGTAGATATCTTCGCTGTAGTCTCCGAAGCCAGCTTTGTTGTATCCTCGGACGCGCAGCACGTAAACGCTATCCGTGTCCACGTACTCCACAATGGCGCTCGTGCCTCGGACCTCTTCCCGTCTCTGCCACAGTTTGAGCGCCTTGCCCTTGGGCTCGGCCCGCCGGAACTCCACCGTGTAGTGCCAGGCGGCTGGCGAATGCTGCGGCAGGCGCCAGCAGAGGAAGATCTGGTCGTAGGCATACGTCCGCTGAGTGTCAATCACAGGAGCCTCCGGGGCTGCAATGGGAGGGGAGAGGAGAGAGAGAGGAAGGCGCGTGACGTCAGACCATGGGCTGCACGGCGCAGCCGAGCGCTTTGCGGACTGACTGCAGATGACCAGGTATGAGATCCCGAAGTACGGAGAAGAGACGGGCGTGTTCCACGGAGGAACATCGGATGGGGAGAGGGACAAGAATCAAGGGGGACAGGCAAGCTGCTGAGAAGAATCCGGGGAGGGGGCACAAGAGAGACTGAGTGCAAGTCGGGGGAAAAAATCAGAGGAAGAGGCGGAGGAGGGAAGAGAGAGAGACACGGAGAGTGAGAAAAATGAAAGAAGGGTGCAAGGATACGAGAAGAGAGATGCCGAAAATAAAGGAAAGGATTTGGGACACCATCGAAACTAACCAAAATTAAGCTTTTTAGCTCCAACACAGTTCCCGTAGAGGCCGAAATAACCAGGATTCCCGTTGTCTACCGGACTCCCTGGTGGCTGTTGTTTTGTCCCAAATAAATTCATTCCAAAATTACGGGGAGTCCTCGACTTACAAACAGTTCACTGAGCGACCGTTGGATGTTATAACGGTACTGGATTTACAGGAAGTCAGCAAGCAACAGATGATGATTAGAAGTAAGCTTATCTTTTGCACTTAGGGGTGCCTTTAGCTGGTTACGCGAAGGCACTTTTGCTCTGCCGTCTGACTAAATCTGGAAATAAGTAAAGGCTTTGGAACTCGCACCGTACAGAAGGACAAGAGGTTCTGTTGAACTACAGGTCCCATAATGCACCCCTAGCATGGCCCTGCTGGTAGAGAGGATAATGGGTACCGGTGGCCTACGTTTATAAAGAGCATCAGGTTGGGGAAAGTAAGTCTTGAAGATGTCAATATGAAACAGATCACTGAAGATCACTGGAAGTTTTTAAGAGACTAGACAGTCACTTATCTAAAATGGCATAGGTTCTCCTGCTTGAGCAGAGGGCTGGACTAGAAGATCTCAAAGGTCCCTTCCAGCTCTATTCTATTCTAAAGACCTCATTCACAATCCACTGGCCTCCACCATAAACACGCCTTCCCTCCATAAACCCAATTCCCACCCAGGTTCAGTCCAACCGAACCAGGATAACAAAATAAGCCATGGTTTGTTTGTTTCGCAAAAATTAGGGAGGGGCCACCGAAGGGAACTGCCGGGAGCCGTGGCAGGTAGGAAAAGCCTTCAGAACACTCTCGATCGGAAACTCTTGGTGCAAATAAGCATTCCAGCATTCTAAGCCCTCGCAGAGGCTCTTCCGGCCTTCGTGAGGACTAGAATGTTTATTTCAACAAGGGTTTGAAATAAGGTCCCAAAACGAGGTCTGAGGATGGAGAAGGGAGAGGCAGGAATGGATGCAATGGAAGGGTTGAGGAGAAAAAAGAGAAGGGGGTAGGGGAAGGATCAAGGTGGGACGGGATCGGTGGAGTGGGACGTGACTTGCCTCAGTTTTAACTGCGGTGATGTCTCAGCAGCAGACCCAGCCTATAAACAAAGAGAGGTAAAGCAGAGGGATCAACAGCCACGCACCTGGCAGGAGTGGGCCGTGGCGGGGTGGGGGGCGGGCGGGCTTCGACCTGGCGGGAAACCAAAATTAAACTCGTTATCTCCAACACGGTTCCCGTGGGAGCCAAAACAACCAGGATTCCTGCTGTCTACCGCTGTTGTTTTCCCTAAATCAATCCATTCCAAAACTACGGGCCGTTCCCGACTTGCCACCGCTCGTTTAGCGACCGTTGGGAGTTACCACGGCCCTGAAAAAAAAGGGAGTTTCTCGGACGTACACCCGCGACGGCAGCCCCGTGTATTTTACAATTCAGGCACTTGGCAACGGAGCCTGTATTTAGAATGGGTGCAGCGTCCGAGGGTCGTGCGATCCCCTTCGGTGACGAATGGATCGGTCAACGGCCAAAAACACCTCAGAAAATTGGGCCGTGGGGTGGGCAGGTTCTGTGTTTATTATGGATTATGGATCGCATCCGGGCCAGGGAGAAAGAGGGAAGCCGGTTGGCTGGGGCGAAGGGACGCTGAGAATTAAAAAACGATACAAGCGATGGGAATCAAAGCATCGGAAAGCATTTCAGGTACTCCCGTCCGCAGGTGAGGGACAGGTAAGGGCCAAGGTGGACTCACCACCACGCCGACAGTTCCAGGCTCCACGGTCTTTCCGCTCTTCCACAGGTCATGCAACACATATACACAACACAACAAAAAACAACACAGTACGTGCCCCGAGGGGCTCACAGTACAGAGTTGGCACTCCAGCTGCGGGAAACTCTTGAGATATTAAAGTCTTTTGATCTACAGCAGTGATTCCCAACCTTGGCAACTTTAAGAGAGGGGGACTTCGACTCCCAGAATCCCCCAGCCAGCCTGTTTTAAGAGGGGTGGACTTCAACTCCCAGAATCCCCCAGCCAGCCTGTTTTAAGAGAGGTGGACTTCAACTCCCAGAATCCCCCAGCCAGCCTGTTTTAAGAGGGGTGGACTTCAACTCCCAGAATCCCCCAGCCAGAAGGGGAAGATGTATGGACTTCGACATGACTCACTGGGGAATTCTGGGAGTCGAAGTCCACACATCTCAAAATCGCCAAGGTTGAGAAATCTACACGGGTACTTACAACCTCGTGCAAAGCACTCTGAAACTATATTGGTTACAGGTCATCCTTGTTTAGCGACTGCCATGGGAACCAACAACAGGGCCGTTAAATGAGGCAGTCACTAAGTAGAACGTCGACCATGCTAATGATCTGTTTGCTTTACAAGACCTGCGACGGTCTTCAATGCGAGGAATGGTTGCAAGGTTACGTTCTCGTCACTGTGAATGGTCACTAAACGAGGACCACCTGTAGTGACTTGAAAAAGATGACGGCGGCCATAGAAACAGGGCAGATTTTAAGAAATGTCTGTCAGAAATGGCAGCCGTAGTTGGCCGCTAATCTGTCAGCTGCCATTTTAATTTTGGGGGAGAGAAATTAAAATTTTTGCCATAGCCGGAAGGAAGAATGCCAAGCTTCATTTAAAGATGGCTTTTTACGCACCTTTAATAAAAATTAGGTCCGTAAGCAGCTTCACTTCTCGGCTCACATCCACCTGGAATTGGCTGAAGGAGGCGCTGGCCGCTGGCCGGAACGCCTGAAGGGAATCGGTCGCTCTGAGGATCCTGTCGTAAAGACGGAGCAGCCCAGATGAGAGCAGGAAAAATAAATCAAGAATCAGGGGAAAAAAAAATTAGTCTCTGAATATAGATAAAACCACCATCACTTACTGGATAATATGCATGCACATTTATATTGTACAGGAAGTCCTCGATTTATGGCCACAATGGAGCCCCAAACTTTCCGTCACTAAGTGAGACATTGGTTGAGCGAATTTGGAAAAACCGTCACTTTTTTCAGTGTCATTGTGACCTTCAACGGTCACTAAATGAATTGTCGTTAAGGCCGAGGAATAACTATATACACGTACATTTACATTGTATAGGCCAGTGATGGCGAACCTTTTTGGCGTTGCGTGCCAAAAGTCCAAGTGCGTGAGCTCTCGAGCGCTCTCGCGTGCCAGC
>JANHZT010004305.1:100355-110478 GCA_032468215.1 Stegonotus admiraltiensis | reverse complement strand
AGTATGAAGGCTATTGCTTAACGCATTGTAAGCCGCCCTGAGTCTCCGGAGAAGGGCGGCATATAAATAATAATAATAAAAAAAACAACCCAAGACTACACTAAGGCAGACACTTGACCACCCCAAAGATAAAACACCAAGACACAAACTGAGTAACATGGTATATGCAGTACAATGCAACGAGGGTCATGTGCAGATCTGTACATTAGGGAAGCAAAACCACCACTTCATAAACGGCATGGCACAACATAGAGAACAAACCCATCAGGACAAGATTCAGCAGTCCATCTGAATTTAAAAGACAATGGCCACTCTTTTGAAGACAGTAAAGTCCACATTTTTGACAGAGAGGACCACTGGTTTGAAAGAGGGGTTAAATAGGCCATCTGTGTCAAAACTGAACAGCCCTGTCTCAACAGAAGGGGAAGGATACGATATCAACTATCTCCAGTCTACAATACAGTCCTTTCGATATTTCCAAGAAGGCTCCATACCCATTTGCACCACTCAGGTGACCCTGATGACACAGATAAACCTGGAGGTGGCCTCAACGGCTCTAAAAGAATTAAAAGTTCATGTTATCACTTTAAAGGCCTGCGTGGTACAGGACCAGATCACTTGCAGAACTGCCTCTCTCCAAGAATTCTGCCCTTTTCATCAGACTGAGGAGTTGTATTTAAAATATACAGTCGTATTATTTTTCTAGGTAAAGACTGGATATTGAGAGAAGCCACAAGGAGGGACAGAGAGAAGATTACTCAGCCATGTCTTGGGAATGAATTTGGGGGGGATCAATGTATTATCAGATCCACCGCTTACAGCTCTGGAGTAACATTACAGAAAGATTTCTGAAACGTTAAATGTTAAAACCAAGCATTCAAAATGTATTACTACAGAAGATGAACTAAAAATTAAACAAGAAACACTGAACACTAAATCTAAGTAAATACTTTTATTTTTCTAATTTTTATTAGGAAAGAATCTATTTTTTCTCCTTTAAAGACATACACTTCTCTTAGCAGAGAGTGAAACTGCTTTTATCTCTAGGATGCTTTATTGCCTGAAAATATTTGCTATCCATTTATCAGTATTTAAAGTGAGTAACAGCACTTGCCTAAAAACTCAGTTATTCTCATCTCATTGTACATCTTGAAAAGATTTTGATTAGTTTCAGCTTTCAAAAACTTTATTTTGCTGAGGCTACTGAAACAAGTATACATAGGAACATTCCGAATTGAATAATTAAAATTTGAAATGTATATTGGAGCTTTTAATTCAAAATATATTCCAACACCAATAGATGCTATAAAACTAATATTGTAATTACCTCTATTTGAGTTCTGCAAAGAATAACAATAACACAAATTTGTACTTCTATTAAGTAGCATTTTAATGTCCATTTATTTATGCCTTCCACTCCCTGTCCTTTAGCCAGTTACCTATCCTCTTAACCCACAATTGTTAAGTCTATTTAATTATTAATTTGCATAATTATATTTACGTAATGTTTGCTTGAAGACCTAACCTATGCTGTTAAAGGAGAGTAGCATTTTTTAACAGGCAGGTAGGATATAAGGTTGCATTCTGTACTGGAGAGACTACAGGGGTTTTCTGAGAAGAACCAGAAAGTTATAAATTAGAAATGATAAAGAGATAAAGGCTGAAGATGACAAAATGCAGAGGCAAGCATGATGGTATCTGAAGTCAGAATGAAAAAGAGAATATAAAAATAGAATTTTATTTGATACAATGGAGTCTGGTAAACCCCAAACAAAGTAAATGAACATTTATGAAGAATTAATTTAAATAAATTTTGTAAGGAATTATCAGTTCCAAATATTCCATAAACACAAACAACGAAGCAGATAAAAGAAAACATTATATTCCTGTATCCCAGAAACTAAATACAATATAGCAAAGACTACAGACTTAGCACTAGTACCTTAATACATACACTTATCTTGGGTTTTGAGATTTGGCCACCTAGTTCAAATATAAATGAAATTTGATTTTCACTTCATGTTTCTAGAATAATAATTATAACAAATAGCAATAGCACTTAGACTTATGTTTTGCTTCATAGTGCTTTACAGCCCTCTCTAAGCAGTTTACAGAATTAGTATATTGCCCACAAAAGTCTGGTCCTCATTTCACCAACCTTGAAGTAGTCAGAATCGAACTGCTGGCAGCATTAGCCTGCAATACTGTATTCTCACACTACACTACTATGGTTCCTGCCAAGCTTTCTACTATACTAGGAGTGTAGTATAGGAGAGGTAAAGCACAACTGGGAACAAAGGAGCCATAACTTTACCATCCAAGAAACCATTCAAAACCATTCAGCCCAATCAATTTAAAATCCAGTATAATGTTTAAGACATACTGATACACTGTTTACTTCCTTTAAAGGTTTTACAGACTACTTTGAGAATCAAAATTACTTCCAGTGATGATTCATGGAAAACTAAACCCCTAAAGGAGCAGGAACAGCATTGCAGTGGAAATTGGCAGCCAGGCGGAGAATCCTAGCCAGCATTGTCTTTCCAGAAAAAGAAGAGATTGTGAGATCATTCACATGTACTCCAGAACCTTGGAAACCAATGTTTTTGTTGTGAGTCAAGAAGCTGGGAATTACAGGATTTCATCCAAGGTTGCAATATAATGTAGCCTATATGGACACAAAGTGTGCTGAGACTCATTTATTTTTTCAGAACTACATTTTAAGACTACTAATCTTAAATTAAAAATTACCGATCTATCATTCATCTATCTATCTATCTCTAGCCATCCATCCATCCAACCAACAACAGAGAGAAAGAGAGAGGGAGGGAGGAAGAGGGAGAGAGAGACTGATTAGACTGGTTTGGAAAGTTACAAACCAATTAATCCAAACAGATTTGAAACAATTAATTATAAGTATCCTTCCTGTAGGAAAAGGTTGTTGTTCTGAATTTTTAAAAAGCATGATAGGATAAAACTTTAAATATTGGACATTAGAAGGAACTATCAGGAAAATGAAAATTTAAATTAAAGAACATTTAAATTTGGCTTACTAATAACAAATAGAGCAAAATATTTTAACACTGGATGTGTTGAAGTATATTTTTGAATGGACTCATAAGTTAAATTTTAAAAAATGACAGGCTAAAAGAATGATATGGAAAAAGATTCTATACTGGACATAACAGTAGTTGATGTTTTAATAACAGCACTAGTGGACATCCATAGAGATTCTCAATCATCCAGTAACAGTTGTCCCAAAGGTGCTTTTCCAAAGGGCAACTGGACTTTTTCTTGTTTTTCTTTGAACATCTTTTTCACATCTCATCCAAGAACCTTCTGCACTGAGCTAAACTGAAGAAGCTGAAGAAGAAACTGAATGAGAAGCAAAATGTTTTCAAGGGGGGTGGGGAACCCAAGAAATCCAGTTGCTCTTTGGAAAAGCATCTTTGGAAACACTAGTGGACAGAACTAGTCAATGTTTTATCAATTAAAAGGGATATGCAGATAAACCATGAGAATGACTTGGCTAACTTTCCTATATTGGATTTACAAAAGAGATCTGCTAAAGTTTTGTAGGATTTGTGAAAACAAATGAAAAGAAATCAAGTTTTAGAACATTATTTGAAGGGATTAAAGCTCAAGATTGTTAAAAGTAAAAGAGTAAATATAAAGTTAGTTTATTTAATCAAGATTAAACTAAATATGTTTCTCTAGGAACTCTCAATAGATTTTTACTGGTCAGGACTAAAAATATGAGGTTGTAAGGGATTATTTATAGATAAAAGATGGAATAAGAGAAGAAATGATCATTTATTGTATTTTAAGAGAAGTCAATAAGTTATTAAAATTGTTTATACTTGTTAAATGGAGGGGAAAGTCACCTCTTTATATATTTTCCTTTTTCTATACTATGTTCTTATTTTTCTTTCTATTTTTCTTTTGTAGTTTTTTCTCTTTTAAGTTTTATTTTTCTTTAACTTGCATTAATTTTTATCTTTTTAATTATAATGGGAAGAAATAAGAAAGGAAATATAAAATGTTATAAGGAGGAAAATAATGACAAGAAAGTGTGTTTTAAGTGGAACAGCTTTGTGCAGACAAAATGATCTGGAAGCAAAATAGCATCACCAATCACCCAATAAAATCCTATTCATGATATGTTGAATATGTTGGCCCTTCAAGTCAGTTTTTGACTCCTGGTGATTGCCTGGAATAATCCCTGCAATTCTTTTTGCAGGTTTTTTTGGGAAGAATTGCTTTTGGCACCATAAGCAATAACCAGGGAATCAAATGTTGTATTTAAAAACATGAAAAATAAAAGAGATCTCTGTCTGGTACTAAACAGTGTAAGATCAGGTGCCAGGTGAGCTATAAAAACATTATCAGTAGAACCAATGAAGAAGCTGTGTTCATTTTAGAATTTGAACTCATTTTTATTAAAAATGTAAGAACGGCAGCAACTACACAATAACAATCAATCGTGGAATGTAAGGGGTTGGAAGGACTTCAGAGGCAATTTAGTTCAATCCTCTGCATAGAGCAGGAATCCACTATTATAGCATATAATTGGCTTCTGATTAGGTCTGAAGAAGCTACTTCATATCCAGAATTAGCCAAGGACATAATATTCATTACCACAATGATGATGGATCTATTGCAAGAGTCTACAACTTGCTATTCTGTAACCACATGCAGCCCATGAACCTTCTCTCAGTCCTAAAAATCCTTTGATTGTGCCTTGGAAGTTTAACGATTTGATTGCAGTTTCCTCAGTTTTGAGGCAGCAAATACCGTATTTTTTGGACTATAAGACGCACCGGTGTATTAGACGCACCAAGATTTTGAAAAGGTAAGTAAGGAAAAAAAGGTTTTTGCCCTCCACAGTCCCCAGGAGCACTCTGCACGCCTCCCAAACCCTCTGTGCAGCCCGTTTTTTGCAAAAATGGGTGAAAAGTGGGTTTTTTGTGAAAAATGGGGCACACAAGGGGTTTGGGAGGCCTGCAGAGTGCTCCTGGGGGCTGGGGGAGGGAAAAATGCCCCCGTTTTTGTGAAAAATGGGATGAGCGGAGCAGGGCTTCAGGAGGCCAAAAATGGCTGTATTCAGTGTATAAGATGCACCAACATTTCCACCCTCTTTTAGGATGGAAAAAAGCATGTCCTATACTCCAATAAATACATACAGTGTAAATCCTTCAGAATTTCTTTGGGTGGGCTTTTTTGGTGCCTGATTTGTTCTTGAAAACGTTGCTGCTTTCTGCTACACATCTGTAGTGACATAGCATAGATTTGGTGAGGAGCTTGATTAGTTGCTTGCATTTGACTGGGCAACATCATCAATATTAGTGACTTTGGGGGTTGCTTCCTTCTTATATACAGTAGCTTACCCTGCCCTGGTAGGAGTATGGTTTTCTCCTTGGCAGTTTCCTTGGTTAGGGTATTGTTTTGTGCTTGATTGATATAAAGACTGGAAGGAAAAAATGCAGGAAAATATTTCTATAAGGCACTAATAGCAATGATAAATCCATGGGAACTTTTTAGCAGATCTGTGTGAGGCAGCTAAGCTATCTTCAGTGATATGTTTTACAACATGAAGGCAATGAAGTTCTCTTCTAGAGGCCCTGCAACTTTATCATCCATTTCCAATAACAAGAAGATCCTTCTGTGCCTGTACTGAGAATGTGCGGAAGCCTCTTCTGGCACTTCCACTAACTGACCCAGATGATAGTCTATCACTTAAACTTCACTTAGTAGAGTTGTGAAAAGGAAGAAACTAAACAAAGACTAATATAGACCCAGGAAAGATGTTCATTGTTTGTTTACTTTCCTCCTTCTTAATTATTTTAAAAATAGAAAAAAGATGCTCATCCATATGTGCATTTTCTTGGAAACCTTAAAATGCAGACAGATTCAGTTTGCTCTCAGATGTTCATGTGGAACTGCTTTTATACAAGTCCTGTAAACTGCAAAATAGCACAATTCCTAAGTGTTTAATGGATTCTGGAGTAAGACCCATCTTAACCCTTTCACAGGACAAAAGTTCTATTGGCAGTTAAGCTCATAGCATAGGGATGGGGTTGTACAGTCTTCTAACATCTTTCTCCTTGGTTCAAATCCTAGATCAATGGGAAACACATGGCAAAACACTTTTTCCCTTCGTTGTTGCAGAGGAGGCCTTGTACTCTGCATTGCTGGCAGCATGGAAGTGAATAAGATGTACAATAGTGCTGTCCATCATTTTGATTTTGAAGACAAAAAGGTCCTTTGGGCATAATGTAGCCACTATCTGCAACTGCAGTTAAACAAAATCCATCTTTTCTTAGGTTCATAAGGCAGCTGGATACAATAGCCACTGCTGCTTTAAGAAATTGCAGACTATGCAATGTTCACCTCTTACATTTCTCCAAAATTTCTTTTTACACTCAAATTCAAAGTGTTACACTGCCTTAAAGCTCAAATCTTGGATCAGCTGGATTTCCGAGACCTTAGAAACATTTTTTCCTGTACAATTCAAAAGATCCTTTCAATCTTCTGCATCTTATATATTCATTCCACATGGCTCTCATTTTACTAGTATGTAAGTGATATGCATTTCCAAAATAAAAGATAAATTTAAATGTCTAATAATACTATAAGTTTATACTGTGTATGTGTGTGTGTGTGTGTGTGTGTGTGTGTGTGTGTGTGTGTGTGTGTGTATATATATATATATATATATATATATATATATATATATACTGTATACTTGTTAACTTCTACAGTTATTGCAAAATAAGATTGTCTGGTTTTCATGGAAATTTATTCAATGAACACGAAGCATAATTGTAAGGCATTTTTGCTTGTGAATATACATTTTCTCTGGGTATGACAGCCTGGCAACACCAGAAATAAACTGGTGAGCAGATTCACATTTCAAGAAGGAACAGAGGAACAGAGTGGTGCACCTGTCCAAGAATAAGTACTTTAGCTTGTTGTTTAACTGTTGTTATGACTTTTATCTTTAATTAGACTGGTAACGTCCTTTGCAAATGCCACTGTCACTGATTTTCTTAATTGATTACCATACAGGAAAACTGCACATTATGGTAATCATGATTTTAAAAAGCATGTTTAATTTCCCCTTTTTGTTTCAATGGGAAAGCAACTGAACGGTTTTGGGGGTTTTTTGCTAAGATATTGCTTAAGAACCTTGTGTCAGTACTCTATTGAAACCTCCATTGCTATTCCTTACTCTCAAAGGTGTGATTCACTATGTCAGCTTCAGAAAGAAATAGAAGCCAGAGCATAGCTTAGGTGGAGAGCTGATACAGGGTTTGATTCAATTTGTTCTTTTCCTTCAAAATAGATATTCAGGTTACATCAGCTTTTTCTTTTAAAAAAAAAAGCTGCTTAAGGCATATAGAGCTTGGCTTTAAAAAGTAACAATACATTGGAAAATAGTATTATTTCGTCATACCCCTGGATATTTTATGTTTTAAGAAAAAAATCTTAAGAACTGCTAGTGAATGTTTGCAAGAGCTTAAGAGCAGACTCTAAATGGCCATCTGGAAAGGCAGATAAAGGAAGAGCAAGAATAGATAAAAGTTGTAGTTGTATAAAATAAAGATACAACACAGATTGAGCAACAGGAGTCTGCCTCTCATTTTTGCCAAGCTGCCTGAATCAAAACTGGGAGGACAGGATCCAAATTGGAAGATTAATTTGAAAATGAGACTCAAGTACAAAATGTGCATTTAAAAAAAATCAGGGGAAAGAAATAATATGAGATACACGTATAAAGAAAAAAGATGCTTTATGAGGATCAAAGAGACCTAAATTTTATCACGATGGGCTGCCACTTTATTGAAAATGCCAACATTAATTACCTGACTCTACTAAAGTATACTGCTATGCATCCATCTCATAGAACCAGCATTGGGCTATAGCAGACCTGTGCATTTTATTGCCCAGCAGTCACATCTGTCCCTTTGACTTCCCCCTGTCTGGCCAACATGAAGTCAATCAGAAAATAGAAATGAAATGTAAGACATAGCATGTAGCAACTAACAAAAAACATAATTTACTGCTTTTTTATAAAGCAATAAAATTAATATTGAGCAGAATTGAGCAGCCTGTTGTTTCAGCCCTCCGCAGCAGTCCTAGTTTCTCATGTGACACCTTGCTCACTTCTGAGCTGTTACTTTGTCGCACATTTGTGACAAAATGTGTTTTAATTGTGGGCCAAATTAATTTAATTTGATTTTAAATTGGTTTTAAACTTTGTACTCTTTGTTTTTTTATCTGTGGCTGTTCACCACCCTGAGTCCTTCAGGAGAAGGGCGGTATATAAATATAATAAATAATAATAATAATAATTTGTGTATAACAAGCCCATGTAATCTGGGCTGAAGGCTGAAGGGAACTATAACACCCATTTTCATCTGGGAAACATGTTAGGCCAGGATTTAACACTATATCAACAACAACCACCAGGGGAGGTACAGCCAAGATCTCTCTAATAGAAGGGGAGTTTAAATGTTACTAACATTGTAATTTTTCTTGGCTTGTTCATTTTCTTCTAAAGAAGCAATCTGTAGAAGCAATAATCTCAACAATCCCATCTATCTTTGGTGACCTGTCTTCTCCATGAATCAGAGCCTATGTTTTTTGGGGGGAGGGGGGACAGCCCATCGAGACAGTTGCTTGTGCTGTGGATACTGTCACAATGATAAAGTCATTGTTCTGACAAGATTCCTGTAAATAATTCACAGAGAGTTAATAACTGAGGCAATGTTTCTCCTCTCTCTCTGTTGAGCTTTAAAACATTTCCAGATGGGAGATTTTAAAAAAAAACTATAATGGACTGTTCCATCCCACAGTCCCCCATTCATTATGTAAAAAGGTAACTCAACAATAACACACATCCAGAAAATTTCAGAAGGAGAATTAGTGAAATAGGAGTGGGAAGGAAAAGTATAAGAAAGCTTGGCTGGTAACTATGGCCGTATTAGCTGTCACTTTTCCAAAGATTCATATATGTCATTATCTCAGTTGTCAAATATATGCAGTCATTCCTAAGACTTTCATATCTGGATTGTAAGAATCCAGATGACCACAAGATGCAAGAAAGAGATTCATAAAACTTTGATGAATTCCTATAACCTAAATCTGGCATCTGTAGTCATTCCTAGGATGAAAAGAAAGGAAGGGAGCCATTTTAGATGGCTCCTGTCACAAATATCATAGGAATTTTTGAGGTTCACAGAACTCACCTACCTCAGGAAATCAGTTGTCACCATAACATAAGCATCGGTAGAAAATCACAGTGTTATCATAATTACAATACAACTGAGTTAACTAGTGTACTTTCATCAGCCATCATTATTCAATTGTGTAATTTATATGATAATATCATCCCCCTTCCCAATATATATGTGCTCAATCTTCCATGTGATCCACAGCACAAGCCATCGTGATTCATTTCAAACTTCCAATTATTTAATCATATAAATAGGTATTATATACAATTGCACGGAAGACCAATTTGTTACAAATTCACATTGCAAATGGGTAATCTGTTACATCTTTCTATTATGTATACATGCTGTAAAACACAGATATTGTTTTCAATAATACAGAAAAGAATAACATATTGCTATGAGCCATAACTGGTTAATATATTTTTGGGCTTAGTATCTTAGACAAACTCAGTATTATGTCTTATAAAACACAAATTAGTGCTTAGCACCGATGTGTGATAAACTACAAAGCACAGATTATTCATAGCTCATACATGATAGCTACCCTATGCAACTGCCATTTAGGAAGGGGTGGGAAGCAGACAAGCATTTGCAAGTTCAGAAATCACTTCAAAGGAATAACAAGATCTATTAATTTATTCATACCTGTCTTTTTAAGCACTCAGGGTCAGGGTTTTATCAAAAATATAGTGTCCCTTGAAGCTTCAACCTGCCAAACTATTAAATCAACTTATATTTTCCAAAAAGCTGTCTTGGCTGTAGACAGTCACATTCCTTGGTCTCTCCCTCATCAACAGTTGGAATGTTAGTTTCTGCTAAGGAAGCTGGGGCAGTTCTTTCCCTTACTCTAGGTCAGTGGTAGGCAAACTTGGCTCTTTCACACC
>JANHZT010004305.1:58454-71505 GCA_032468215.1 Stegonotus admiraltiensis | reverse complement strand
ATCCCCCACGTGGCTGCATTCTGGACCAACTGGAGCCTCCGGGTGCACCTCAAGGGGAGCCCCATGTAGAGAGCATTGCAGAAATCCAAGCGGGAAGTGAAGAGAGCCTGGGTGACCGTGCGTAAGGAGTCCCGATCCAGAAAGGGAAGCAACTGGCATATCAGGCGAACCTGATAAAAAGCCCCCCTGGCCATGGTGGGCATTATCTAGATGTTGTCACCAAGCTACCTTTCCAGCATAATTTATTACATAGCGACAGTTCATTTAGGCAAAAATATACAAAGTTGGGTTTTGTTTCTTGGCCACCCTTTTAAGTGCCAATGCCACATTCCAGGAGTTTAAGACAGTTGGTAAGGAATATGTAGGTGGCTGTTATGGACAATCCACTGGATGTGTCCAACACTGTTAAACATCTTCCCTCTGAAAGTTTTTCCAATTGATTCTGTGTCCAGTGCAGGGAGTAAAAACAGGTTTTATTTTTCCAGAGAGCTAGCCAGTCCTTGATTTGTCCTGCTGAGAAGTTAAGAGCATACTTCTCTTTTGTTACAGCCTTTTATTTGTATTAATATGTGGTTTAAATATTTTTTTACAAAATGTGAGCTTCCTGAGACATATGATATATGATATGAGATATGATATGATATGATATGATATGATATGATATGATATATCAAATGGCAAGAAAAACCCAACAGCATACATGATTGTGCAATGTGAATAACAGCTTTTAAATTTCTCTCTATCTAGACTATTATAGTTTAATAAATGGCAGGGCTAAAAACTGTAACTGTTAGTAAACTGTTAGTAGAGAGTTGAATGAGGTACTAGAACACATGTAAAAGTCAAATGGCTCTACTCCTTCTCCAGGTACGGAAGTAGAATTTCAGTATTGTATATGGTCTGTAACAACCTCAGTAGTAGACATCAATCTATCACATCAGTAAAGCACTTCCGGAGAAGGCGAAGCACTTTGCAGCTATCTGATTCAATTTGATGCATAAACAAATCTGCTTAACTGGTTTGTTAAAAAGCCTTGTTAAATCAAAATATCGCTTTGAAGTTTGGAAGAACTCCAATATTTAGTTGTTTGTTTAATTTATCTCTTTTCCAATTTCCCTCCACAACCAACCAAGTAGGTTTGCTGAAGCACAGTGAATGATCTCGAGAACTGTTTTAAGTTTTCATTGCTCAAGTATTTTTGATCTATATTTATTATTCATTGTTTGTTTATCAAATTTATTTGCCAGCCATCTTGAAGTTCAGGCAACTCTAAAGCCTAGCACTTCAACCACTACACAAAATATGCAGTAGAAATAGAAATGAGGGGTTCCCTTCTTTCAGAAGTAATCCCTGTGTTAACAGAAGCCTAGGAAAGAGCTACATCACGGCACTATTTAAGGAACTGAAACTATTTATTAGAGCCCTATTTGTGATTGTCCATTGAACTACTTGGAAATTGTATAGGCTTTTTGTATCATATTCATGACAAATCTGAGGTGCGTGATAAGTTAGAGACTTTCAGTGTGGTTTCTTATGAGTGCTAACATTGTTGCTTCTGCATCCTCAGCCAATCTTATGGTCAGCTGTGAAACTCCCAACATTGAGATTTTGAAACCATAAAGGCAATGGCTTCCTCAGCACAATCAAAAGTCAATCAATGCCAGCTACATAGCAGGATGTCAGAAACATGATGTCAATGAGGTAACGGTTAAGGCATACATGTAGAGTCAGTCTCATAATTATAATGTAGAAAGATGCTATAAAAGGATCTCAGCATGCATAACTGAAATGGCTTCTCAATTTCCAAGTACTACAGTACAGAAAAAAAGCATCTCTCTGTGTATAAATACAGTTTACTTGTCTGTTTCTGTGCCTGTAGATTTCTCTAATATGGAGAAATGGAGAGGATAAAGGGAACACTGTGTCAGAATACACGTGCGTCCAGATCAGTCAATCCATTAAGAACCACCCTATGTCAAACTGATGCAAGATTAATTGTTCACAAATAACTAGAAATCATTTTGATTGTTTAATATATGTTAAATATTCAGTCAGATATATAATGTGCTCTTACAATTTTTGTTGTTGCTGTTGTTCAGTCGCTAAGTTGTGTCTGGCTTTTCATGACCCCATGGACCACAACATCCCAGGCCCCTGTGTCCACTGTCTGCCATAGTCTGCCCAAACTCATGCCCAATGCATCAATGACACTATCTACTCATCTCATCTTCTGCCATTCCCTTCTCCTTCTGCCAACATCAGGGTCTTCACCAATGAGTTCTCTATTCTTATTTGGTGGCCAAAATATTTGAGCTTCAGCTTCTGTATCTATCCTTCCAAAGAACAGTCAGGATTGATTTCCTTTGGGAGATCTTACAGTACATAGGAATAGCCTGTTTCCCCAAAAATAAGACATCCCCTGATAATAAGCCCAATTGGGCTTTTGAGTGCATGCGCTAAAATAAGCCGCCCCCCAAAAAATAAGCCCTCCCCAAAAATATTTAAATGCAAAGTTGGAAATCAGGTAAGACGGCAAGAGAAGCCCATCTTGCTCCATGTGCCCCAAAATAATAAGACCTCCCCGAAAATAAGGTCAAGCACTTATTTTTGGGTTAAAAAAAATAAGACAGGGTCTTATTTTCGGGGAAACACAGGTAAGTCAAGGTGTACTAGCTGTCCTTAAGAAGAAATGGAATAGGAACAAAAACATCTCTTGCACAGTGTCCAGATAAGCAGATTTCTTGTTTCTGTAAAATGCTTTATATGTGAAAGTGTCACACATTCTATGGTGATTGTGACAATGACAAGACTAGTACAGAATGAAAGCCAAGATTAAAAAAATGCAATTATTTCCCAAGGTGTAAAAGAATGAGAGAGAAAGAATAATTCTCTGGGTGAACTCTTGAAAGAATCTGCCATTGATTACAGCCGACAGAATTCTTCAGAGATTAGCCTATCATATTGCAAGCTCAGTGCTAACAGACAGAGGAAGAAGGCAGGCATGGAATTTTGAACCAAGAAAGAGAGACAGAAAGACAGACACAGACAGACAGACATATAAAGAGATGCCAAAACTAACTATATGATTTTCAAATATGGTATAATAGAAGCAGGATGTGTCATATCTGTACCCCTCTTAAACCTTAAGGGAAAAGCTTATGAGTGGGAGGAAGGTTGAAAAAAGTTATACTAAAAGGCATTTATTTGGGCTGGCTGTTCAAGTTAAAGCTGGAAAAATATTTCTACATTTGGAAGTACAAAATAGGTGGGCAAAGAAAAAGGATTTCTTTAATTCAAAATGGACAATCCATTGCCACAGGGCCGTATATTTCGGTTAAGCTCTTTTTCTCTGGTGACTGAAATACTTTTTAATTAAAATTGATGCCCGAAATGGTATTTCCTCATTTCTGAGGGGAAGAATACACAAGATTAAAGAACTTGAAAATAACTGACATTAAAATAAAAAGTCAAACGTCTACCCACCCCACCACCCCAGGAATAAAAGAAAAATAAAAGTCAAACGCCTACCCGCCCCACCACCCCAGGAATAAAAGAAAATCATAACTATGTCCCTTTTTCATTGTTATCTGATTTCCTGCAATCCCTCCAAATTTAAGTACTGTCCTAAGAATCAAAAGCTCACTCCTCTGTGATGCTCTTTTCCCACTGAAAAGCCTTCATGGGGTGCAGAAAGAAGGTTAATCTCATGCTGTATAGTTTCCCCTAATTCTTAATTCCACATCTCTTCATCGTTAATAAAGAGGAAAGGGTATGCTATCCCTCTCTCCTCCCACTCTCTACCCCCAAAAAGGCTCTTTGGCTTCTAGTAATACATTAAGAAGCAAAAACAAAAGAAAAGAAAAGAAAAGTGAGTTATTTCATTACTGCATTTCTTTCCTCAATAAGTTCAATTGTCCTCTTGTTGAATACATCATTGAAGCTCCTTCTCTTTGTTTTTCTTTTAATGAGTTTTTATAGTTTCTTTCTTCTATCAATTTGCATATTTAGGACACTTCATCACAGGTTTAACTTGATCAACTCAGCGCTGTCTTTAACTGCCAGGTCAATGGCTCTGTTGCTTTACTCTGTCCTCTTACAGAGCTAGATGGTGTTTCTTCAAGCTGACTAATGGGGAAAATGCCAGGAATGACCATCAACCAGCCCTTTGCCATGCTTTACACGATGAGGAATAAATGAGTGGACAACAACTGAGCCATTCTGCTGAATGACTATGCAGTAGGGTGACCAAAAGCCTTTTCTGATAACAAACTGTACTCAAAAGCATAAGCTTTCTTGAACTACATCTCAGTTCATCAGCTTTATGGAATGGCTAAACTGATGTAGGATTTAAAGAGGGATGAATTATAGCAGGAAGGAAGGGGGAGAGAGCTTAATTATGCAAATATGAGTTACAGATGACAGATTACTAGAACCATGTCAATTAAGCATTGTAATGCGTTAAGAGTTATTGTGTTTGTGCTGACCTTTAGAGATAGGCTGAAAGCTTTTGATGTACAGTGATATTCTTTCACACTCAATCTTGTTTTGAAGCTTTTTCTTCCAAAATGATTACTTTGAAATCAGCAAGAGTGTCCTGGGAGGTTGAAATCCTTTAATATTTTTTTGTCCTTGTTTTGAGCACTTGTGTCCATTAATTCTTTTGCACAAAATCTGTCTTGCTTGTCCTAAGTAAAATCCAGAGGGGCATTGCCAACAGATGGTGAAATATATCATATTAGAGAAAGTGCATGGAAAGGCACCTCTAAACTTGTATACTTATTGAGGTCCATGATGGTGATGTTGGCATAAATGTAGGGGCAAACTAGACACTTGAGTTTGTTGCAGGGTTTTTGTTCCCATGCTAGCCTCGCTATCATTTTTTCTGTTGCTTGGGAGAATCTGCCACAAATGTGAGGTTATCTGTATGCAACTATGGACCTGCCTTCTTCTGTCTCCAGGTACTGTCACATCCAGAATCTAGACGTTTTTGTCTTCTTTATTGACCATTTTTAAGTCTGGGGTATTATGTGGCAGGTGCCTGACTGTTTGAATTTAAAGTTCCAGAGCACTTTAGCTTCATTTTCCATTATTTTGTGATAGACTCCTTTTTGGAACTCTCATTATCAGTTAGGTTTTAGGAATGTTAATGAAACTTCAATTTCATCTTCTTGCAACTTGTTAAACTGCTTGGCAATGAGTGGATGTAGATCAGTCAGACGTTTCAACCAAGAAGCATATAGTTCAATCTTCGCCTGGTGCTGATTAATTATTGAAACTTCCTTGCCTTTTTCTTCACCATTTCTGCTGTTATTGCAGGTTCTTTCATTTCAGCTTCTTATTTATGTTTCTATAACCTCCTTTATCCAAACCACATTCTTGTTGTATTTCTTTCGGTTGCCCATAGCTGCACTCAGAACTGCATCATTTATTTTTTGGTCAGGTGTTTACTTTGTAGTCTCTCCATTGATGGATTGGTAGAAACATTTCTGATTCAACTGAAATTGAACATTCTGCTTATGGTGTGCAATTTGATCTTCATATCTGATTATCTTTTTGACTTTGGCTGCTTTGTTGTTTCCAAGTGCTTCCTAATCTTCTTTGTTTCCAGATGATATTTCTTTATCAGGTATTTTTGATTTTCTTGTTCTTGTTCAGCTTCGTTCCTTTCATTCATTCTAGCTTTTGGCATCTAATCATAGCATCATGATCTTATTTTCCAACCTGATCTCCCATTTTGAGGATGCACTGTTTTGCTCTCCTCCCACCCACCCCTTATTTGTTGATTTCAAATCCAAAGTATTCAGTTATAACTGCAGTCATGCTGTACATTAGTTGGTTTGTTTCTTGCAATGAGATGGTAATTCCCCCTAGTTTGCCTCTATAGTCACAGCTATTTTGGCAAGGTTTTGGGTTTTTTGTCCTGGGCAGACATTTCCAGTTCTTCCAGATCTTCCTCCATGAATTTCATATTATAAACGGAAGTAGAAGTGCTGGCCTCTGTTAAGTTATTTCTGATTCTGGATGTCATTCTTTCCAGCATTGGTGCACTCTTTTCAGATATTCCTTTCTTGTTGGATTTGATTTATTGTTTCTGAAATATAAATCTGTTGCATAAATGCTAGAATGCAACATCTAATTTAAAACTGTCTATTCTACTTCTCTAATGGTATGTTTGAATGACCTTGGGAGGCAAGAGGAGGAGCTGCAGCTTACACAACTGTCATTCAAAAGGTATTTCAGCCTACAGAAGGGAAACATTGCTGAAGGGACCCTTTATACTTCTGGAAAGTAAAAAATAAAGGATGCTTTTAGACTTGCAAAATTCTGTTACAATAACCTTATAATAAATGTAGTGTTTGTATTCATTGCTTTGACTTCTTGTCTGAAGTGTCTCAAAAGCTGGCAATTTCCTACCTCATTTTAACAATATCCACACATGAGCATAATATGTATATGCTATATCAGGGGTCCCAAACTTGGCAGCTTTAAGACTTGTGGATTTCAACTCCCAGAATTCTCCAGCCAGCTATGAGCTGCCAAGTTTGAAGACCTCTGTGCTATATGAAGCAGACCAAAACATAACAATAAGCTCTGAATTTCCCTGAGGTATATCAGTTCACAGGAAATGTCTCCAATTTTGCCTTTGGGTTGGCATTCTTGGCAGCTCTGTCAAGGTACAAATTAATCTAAACAGAACATCAGAAGACATGGGGGCTCTCATTTTAGCATCCTTTACAATTCTCCAAAATGTTTTCCTTATATCCCTATGGTCATAAACTTGTATTTGCTAAATACCAGGATACTATAAGCAATATGCCAAATGTGTATACAAAATAAAGTGTTTACACCATATCTCAGTCAGGAAAGTAGGGAAGAAAGTTTACGCAGAACTTTCAACATTTTGGAGTAGTAATTTCCTGATTGTACATCCTCTATCAGTTCCAATTCATTCTTTAATACCAATATGCTCCAAGGTTAACATGGCTATTTCTGACATATTGCTCTACCAGAGTGTTTGCTAAAGGGCTATAGAATTATGACTGTTCAGCTCCTGCTTTTGGAAACTGGGAGCATGGAACAGACTTCTTTTAAGGTAGAGAGATAATGAATGATAAATCTTGAGTCAATGAATCATAATCTAAGGTACCACAAAAAGGTGATGCAACAAAATAAGATGAACACACAATATTCTATTAAATTTGATTATGTATAAGTATGTCAATTTTAAGCAAACAGATCTTCTCCAGGATGAATTCTACTACATTTCCATATCTGTAAATGCAATTTTTGCTCAAGGAACTCAGCAGATTTGGAGCAGACTCTTTTTTTTTTAATGTTTGAATTTATGCCAAGCCACATGCCATGCATTGATTAAAAAAAACACCCCCTTAAACATCCCTAGTTCCAGATACAAGGAAATATAGTACTGGGACTGCACTGATCCTAAGAATTTCAGGCTAAAAATTAGTCATTATATTGTTTGGAGAAGTACTGATGCCATCCTTTATCTATTTTTATGCAAGTCTGCCAAGACAAGGAGTCCTGTTAAAAGCAGTGATGTTCTGCAACAACAAAGATTCTTCAGCTGCATACAGTAGATTTTCTTTAATGGACACATTATTTTAAACTAAACCTTCACCATCTGTTAGCCTCCCTAATTATCAATACAAAAACAAAGTCTACTCACAATTACACCAGTAACAAGTAAAGATGCCAGCAATTAAAATGCATGAACATGCTCTTGGAAGAGCAGCATATCCATCTGTGATGTTATTCTCACGTTCCAGACACAAATCAGTTCAGGAGGGAGGAAAGCAGAGTGTTGAGAGTGGGGGGGGAATTCTTCATTCCCAAGAGACATAAAACCAACTTGCACGTCTTCCTCTAAGTAGCTCTCTTTTAATGTAGTTTTGCTGAGATGGGATAAGTTTTTATGAAAATCGTAGCT
Organism: Stegonotus admiraltiensis; assembly: GCA_032468215.1. Lineage (NCBI taxonomy): Eukaryota > Metazoa > Chordata > Lepidosauria > Squamata > Colubridae > Stegonotus > Stegonotus admiraltiensis. The sequence goes on along the minus strand of JANHZT010004305.1, from coordinate 63,557 downwards.
ACAACAATCAATATAACAAGGTTAATGACCGTACTACGATACAATGCCCATGCTGCCAAATAAAGTGAGGTAACAATAATATTAAGATAGTATCAAATGAAAGACAAACCAGTCATTACAACTAATGTAGCTGTAGAGAATTAGGGAGGTGGCCTCGAGGCAAATGGTTAAGAACCATTATATGAGCAAAGAGCAAACTGAAATATTCTTTTAGTCCTAGGAGGCAAGGTAATATTCAGAAGCAACTCAGGAAGGATCCTCCCTGACTAACCGCGATATACAGTAACAGGGATAGGATGTAAAGCTAAATTAGGCTTGCAAGATTCTGATACTGTAGCCAAATCCAATAAAGTATAACTCTACTTTTCCTATGGAGTCAGTTTCCTGATATGGGTTACTTTGTGGAACTGAAATCCATCTTGTAAGCCATATACATAATTTTGAAACACAAAAACAAACAAGGATCAGTGTCCCTAAAAACAAACTTCTGAGTGATAATCAGTTCTGGGAAGCAAATGGAGATCGCTCCCTATAAAAAAAACTAATCAATTTTTACATTTTGGGATTAAGAGAACTCCCAGGAAATTAAAGGAAACGTGAACGATTAAAAGAAATTAAAGCCTTTAGAAACTAAAAGGGAAAAGACACTTTCTAAGAAGCTAAACCAGAATATTGAGATGTTAATAAAAGGTGGGGGAAAAACTGTTCAGATGGGAAAGGAGAATGTAGAAAAGCCTTTGCACCTAATTGTAAACATCCCAAAAGCAGGAGAGGAAGGGATAAGGTGGCAGGTGAGGAAAGCTTCTTCTCCCACAAGAGAGGGAGGGAGGGAGGGAGACAGATTCAGAGAGATTCAGATTCTAGAAGACGGAGATCCATAACAAAACCTCCAAGAATGCTATAATGACACACATAATTTTAAAAAATAAACAATAACAATATTCTATTGCTGTGAACTCAGCCAAGATTTTTGCAGAGTGTCATTAGTATAATTACTTGTTCTTTAACAATCTAATAATATACAGTACATAATTGTTTGAAACACTGAATATTCCATTTCACACATGTAGTGAAAAAAAATCCTGTCACAGCATATTAAAACATCTGACAGAAAACCAACCCAAGCTGAAGTTTTATGATCTATAAAGAGGAATGAAAGCATGGACAGATGAAGGAGATGAAGAAGAATCTAAGGCCTAGTACAAAAGGGAGATTAGTCCACCCTAAACATTCATATAAAAGCGATTAGCTTTCTCTGAATCAATAATATTGTTATAAATAATTTTGAACTTAAATGTTTTATACTTTTATTTCATTTCAATTTCATAAAAGATTTTATTTAAAAGCAGAAAATGACTGCAGATGAGTAGAACCATAGTGGTATCACTGTTTAATCAATTAACTGTTTAATCTTAACAAGAGGCCTGTCTCGTATCTCCCCTACAATACACTGAGTTACAATATAATAATATCCTTAGGACTTTATAAGTGGTTTCCATAGATATTAGCACAGACGACAGCATGTGCCTTGTATCACTTCTGTTGAAGCTCTCAGAGCTTTCATGTCACAGCAATTTTTAAGATTAGGCCATTACAGGATTTGCCATTAAGCTGGAAGAGAATCTTATTGAAATTTATAGAAATCTGAAAGACCAATAATATGCAATGACCTCTTAAGGTTTCAACCACTTCCTTTACACAGAAGGAGGCCATTCATTAAGACTAACTCAGTTGGCTTTGGAGTGATTTTTTATGGTCCTAATAGGGGAGATTTTCAATTATTATGACTTTCTAACAAAGATAAATATCCTGTTATTCACTTTATGGGTTATGCCTTGAGGACAGCGTCAGCAGCCCATACCAAACAACTGAAGCAGTTCTGGCCTACAGGCCTAATCTTGCCAATCAGTCATCTAGGCCAAGGGTCCATCTACAGTACTCTACAATACTCTCTTCCCATCACCTGCCATGAGAGCTCTCTCTGTCAGGCTTACAAGTATTGTTTTGTCTTAGCATACCCACAACTTCCCTTAACTTTGCCTAGCAGCCATAATTTCTAGAGTTCATTGCAGTGAACCAGAAGGATCCTGAAAATGTGCCATATATCATATGCCCTGCATTTTCCCTGAGATTGAGGAGCAGAATCACATTCCCAAGTGCCTCACCTGAAGCACTTGGAAGCTTGGTTCAGATGCTTCAGATGACAACAGTGTGGTATAATTGAAACAACAGGTAAATTACAAGCACAGTAGAATGACTGCTCTACTCGAAGTCAGATGAACTTATGGAGAACAGATGTGTTTCAAAAATACATCTACCTACCAGTGGTGAAATCTAAATGTTTTTACTACCGGTTCTGTGGGCATGGCAGGGGAAGGATACTGCAAAATCTCTATTCCCACCCCACTCTGGGGCCAGCAAGAGGTGGTATTTGCCGGTACTCCGAACTAAAAATTTCCATTACTGGTTCTCCAGAACCTGTCAGAATCTGCTGGATTTCACCCCTGCTACCTACCACATATGCTGGGAGTTGAAAAGGATATGATGCTTCAGTTTAATATTACACCCTACCTGATTTAAAGAATGACAGCATGTACATTTGTTTAAAACAGTAGGGTCTATTAAGTAAATATACCTTTAGTGATTATTTTAAAGAATAAGACATGCCAAATAGTCATGAGGATATATATGACTTGTGCAGATTTATTATTTGCAAATGAAGTGATCAAGAACCCTCCGCAATACATTTCGTTCTAGGGAGAAGAATCAAGCATGGCATGGGGGTGGAATTAAATACATGGAATATTTACTACTACATTGTTCTATTGAAGTATACTAAATATATATTTTACAGGTATCATATAAAATATATGGCATTTTAATAACATTTTTAGAATGGAATTGTTTGTTGTTATTAACAGAAAGCCTCTCCAGAAAACTGTAGCCATTTTTACTCTGAAATAATTTCCTTGTTGCATGGATTTTAGCTAGAGATAAGCATACGTACTATTAATGTCTTAGCTTTATAAAAACAAAACTATGACTATAACCTCTGTCAGAGAGAGAGGACTATAAACTGTTAATCCATTTTAATAAATTAATAATTAATATCCATTGTTACCTCAGTAACAGTAACAAGAGTTGGAAGGGACCTTGGAGGTCATCTAGTCCAACCCCCATTCATGCAGGAGACCTGTACTAGGGATTCGAACTTTTCTGATCGACAACCTAGTCAGGCTCTCATCATATGCATCTTTGCTTCTGCTATCAAAAAATAAGGACAAACATTTCAAAGTAAACAAAAAATTTCTAAGTATATTTAGATAATTATTAATTCAATCCAGAGAAGGGAGGAAAAAGTGAACATAGGAGGTGTTTTGTTTTGTTTTGTTTTGTTTTGTTTTGTTTTGTTTTGTTTTGTTTTGTTTTGTTTGCAGTATACCACCCAATTCCTAAGTTTCCTGCTGGAAATACTGAAGAAAAAAGAAAGATTGGAGTAATTTTCACATTTCGGTAATATATAGTAAATACCACATTTTCCATTCTCCCACCTTTAAATCTTTAGAGCTGCAAAAAGATTTTTTTGCAGGAAAAATAAAAAAAATTTCAGGTTCCTAATTTGGAAAGGTTGGAGCTACATGCTCTGTGGCCCATCTCTTGCATTCTGAATGAGCTGGCCTCTCTTGAAGAATAGCATGTTTTGAGCATTTTGACATGATTATTCCACAGCTCTCTCATAACTGCCAGACATTTTAATTATGGACCTGGAGAGGCAGGCTGAGTAAGGGCAGGATGACCCTTTTTCATTTACTAAGCACCACTCTGTTTAACTGTTCCCTAAGAGCACTGGCTCCCAAAAGAGCTGCTTACAATATCTATACACATTCAATCAAAACTATTACGGTAACAACTAATTATGGTCCATCATTCCCATGGCTCTTTGCCTTTAATGGTGCATTTTTGCCACTCCAGAATTATGGCAGAATAATGTGGCAAGTACCTAAGAAGCATCCTCATCAGTCTCCCATGGATTCATTGCAATCAGAAATTACCTTTAGAATAGTCATACAAGTTTACCACTTTGCAAAGCTTTAAAGCATTTCTGTGTTCTCTTATACATATCAAATCCCTCTATCTGTCAGCTTTATTGTAGATCTATTATAGGATTCACCTAAAGTGCAGGATGAGAGGATATTAGCAAACCATTTAGACTCTGGAATTCACTGGGCAGACCATTACTTTTTTTGTGAATAAAGGAGAGCTTAAAAGAACTCAAAAAGAAATACAAATAGTACGGAAAAGAGGGAGAACCCTAAACTTACAACTTGAAAAAGTGAAAGGAAGGTGGGTAAAACAAAATTGATATTTTTTAACCTTTCTGTACCTTAAGACAACTAACCAAACCAATTAACCGGGGGATTCAAGCACACAATAGGAAAGAAAACAGTTTGTTTATATGATGGTGTTTACTAATATGGTTTCTTTCATGAAGGAATAGGCATTTTAGAGTTATCAAATGCAGTACTTAAGTAGAATTTATGGGATCACATGGCTGTAAGAATCTGAAACTCAAGACAAACCATAGGACATGCCCATCATATACTAAGGAGGTTTCCTGGGCTATGGAATTTTCTATGCCAAGGTAGCTATTTCCAGGGACGTTATGTACAAGGGTCTCCTAACTTGTCACTACTTTAGATGTATTGGAATTGCAGTACCCCACATTTGTATGAATGAAAACTGAAGAATTCTGAAGCTGCGTCCCAAAAACCTCCAAAGGGAATTAAGCTAAGGACGACGACACTAGGGGGAAATGTATAAACTCCTTTTGGCCATCTCATTTTAACATTAAAGGGGATTAGTGTTTTCCATATACACATATTAGATGTTACTCTCAGCCTCTCAGGAACCGTCTGTCCAAAACCGGGAAGCACGAGACACACACAAGGGATCGACTAGAGCACTCGGATTTAATCTCACAACGGTGTACAGCAAAGGCTTGCACTGTGACTTCAGCTCAAAGATGGAGTCGCTTGAGTTGCTTCGCTGTTGCGTTTATATTGGTGATGAACGATGAGAGACAGCTGCAGCATATTTGTATTT
>JANHZT010004305.1:20245-32692 GCA_032468215.1 Stegonotus admiraltiensis | reverse complement strand
ACTTCAACTCCCAGAATTCCTCAGCCAGCAAAGCAGGCATTAGTGCTGCTTTCAGCATGATTCAGCAGGCAGGCTCAGTTGCTTGCTGATGCAATGATTGCAATGACTTGCAAACAGCACACGAAACAGGGCAGACGACACTCGGCGTATAAGACGACCCCCGACTTTTGAGAAGATTTTCATGTGTTAAAAAGTCGCCTTATACGCCGGAAAATACAGTATGCATTTGACCAGCAATTCCCATGGAAATGAGTGATGCAAACATTTCTTTGTATACTCTATTCATTCCTTTCCTGGAAAGACACCCCAATTCCTTGTAAGCAATATCTAAAGGAGGGCTGGATGAGCACAATGAGGAGCAGCCACAAGTTTTATGGTACCTATCTCCGATTCCTGAAGGATTTGGAGCTGAAGACTGAAATTTTTGAGGTATTTGCCTATAGTTTTTGTTGTTGTTGTTATTCTCAGGTGATGCACATCTGATCAGCTCTCTCACTACAAGGGAATAAGATCAGCCCACCTGAGACCTCAATAAAAAATAAAAGTCAGTCACAAAAAGAGACATTGAATTATGCCTGTGTGCAGTCTGTCACAAACACCTTTTAAGAGCCTAGAAGTGCACCTAGGTAGAGAATACTTAGAAATAGCATGCACACACGCACAAGCAATTAATCTAAGCAAAGTGAAGGAAATGAAATCATTATGTCTGCAGCTATAACATCTTGGAGAACAAATTTCCTGCCAGGATAATAAATGAATTCTTTTGTTTCATGTTGGCCACAGTCATGTGACTACCTTGGCCTATTCTTCATCTGGAAAAATTTTCTGTATAATACCCAGATGGCTTTGAATTTCCACTGCTAAAAAACAGTCTTGCAGACAATTTCCAGTCCCCTTCTCATGCCTCTTAAACAGCCAGACTATTATAAAGATGAGAAAATGAGGCATAAGAACAACCTTATTTTAAAAGAAGCTTTGGCTGGCTGGCCCGCTGCCATAAAAAATAAACTTATTAATTTATGTGATTTATACTGCCATCTCTCACAAGTGATTAAAACACAGAAAAGCCCACAACATATAACCCCCAGGTGCCCAAATATAAACAGTTACCCCACTCACAGGGAAAAAGAAACAAAAACATCTGTAACTGCAAAAGGAACAGTGAGACAGATTTTAAAATAACTATTGGGGGGAGGAGTGTCCCCGTTTCAAGGCTATTGTTACAAATCCTTTTTTAAAGAGGTGATTTAAAAACCCTCAAACTGTTATTTTCTCCAAAAGTCGAGGGAAGGAAATCTAAACTTGGGTTACAATTTAAGGAGTTACCACATCCACTCCTTAAAACCCGGGTTGGCGCTCCAAAGGTTCTTGCCAAATTGTGACTTGCAATGTGAGAGGGAAAAAAGGAGGTTATTAGAAGATACAGGGAGTAATTATGTTAACAGTATAACTATTAACTATAATTAACCATTTATCTTAAAATTGGACTACATGTATGTTTTATCCTGCCCCCTCATTTCTGTGCGGTCTCTGGTAGTTCAATGGATGAATTCTCTACAGTCTACATTATCTTACAAGACTTGCCTTCATAGTTGCTATTAGCCTTCAATGGAGAACAGACTGATAGGTGCCCTTGATGTGTTATGTTTATCCCCCTCCACTGTTAACAGCAGCTCTAGACTCAGGTTAAATACAGAAAATTATACAGGAAGGAAAATATTAATCATTCCAGTCTTCCTCAGTGCCATGATATGTTACTATTCCTTTAAAATCTCCCTAAATGTAGATCACTCAAATGACACCTTTAATTCCCCTTCTTCATTTCTTTTTGATTCACCCAAACAGCCCCCTTAGACCTGATGGTAGCTTTTCCTCTCCTTCCAGTCAAGGCTATTGCTGATGGAATGTGCTAAGAAATATCTATATAATCAATGGGATAGTATAAGATGTTGGATTTGGGAAGTTATTTTTCATATATCGGGAAATTATAAATTCTTTTATTATTCTGTTCTCATAATATAACGGAGTCAATCACAGTGGAATGAAAGTCAACATGCTATCTTCTAAAGCATTTTCGTTAGCTTATTGTTTTAGCATTCTCCTATTTTATGTATTGGGCTGTAAGTCCCATGAAACCATGGCTAATGCAGCCCTACATCTGTAGGCTAATGTGGTCCTACATCTGTACATGGTCTGTGAATTTTCTAACACACTTTTTTCATTCATGTTTTGTAGATCCTGGAAATACAATTTAATGATATTATCATTTGTATAAGACAGTACTTTTACGCAGACAAACTCTAATGTAAAAATCAGATGAAATTACACAACAGTTCCATTGTTTCTCTTTAACAGAAAACAGAAACAATGGAAAAACACAAGAGGATCACAAATGGAACATGAAAATGTCTGGAACTCCATGTCTACACAAGTACAAATATCTATAAGTGAAGCATAGATAATAAACACTATAAAAACCTAATCTGATGCTAGGGTATTTCAAGAGTATTTACATTCCCTGGTGTTTTTAAATAAAGCAGGCTACACAATCCATATATTTTCTCTATACATTGAATGGAGATCAGATACTGGAAAGTTCATGAGAAAATGAAGGTACAGGTCATACTTTTACATAACTTCCCTGCTGAAAGAAGGCAGCAGAAAGCTGACTTTATATTGATTAGTTGTATTAATTAATATTATATTAATGTTATGTTATAAAGTTAGGTGGGCTTATTTTCATATATTTGGATTCTTTGTTGTTATTCTGATTTCAGATTTAGGTTAGAATTCTGTCCTTCCAAGTTATTCTAGAAGAGTTGTAGGTTCCTCTTCCATTTTAAAGGAAAGAGGTGGCTCTTTGGCTCTAGTCCCCCAAAAGGAAGAGACCTAATCCAGGAATGCCCCTGTGAATCATCCATCACTAGAGAGCAAACAGATTCATGAGCTCATCATTCAGAATCAGCAAAACAGCCTGTTTGACATTGCTGCCCTAGAGGACAGGAAACCAAGTCAAAGCAACAATGGTGGGGACAACTGGAAAGATTAAATTAAGAGGGAACAAGGAAAACAGTATCCTGTCACTGTTAGATCATATTCTGCTGCAAAATCAGCTGCACAATCAGCAGATATTTACTTGCTTTTCTATTTCCAAAAGAAAACATTAAAATCTTTTCAGTATAAAATCTCCTATGCTTCAATATGATATACAGTATTTGGAAAATACACCAAGCCTTATCCAGTACAATTTTTCCTAATAGTTATCCTAAATAGTCTACCTTAATGTTAAATTATCTAGCTAGGGCTGAAACATTTCCTCTTCCTAGACTGTGAACATAATAAAGAGTTGCTTTCCTTCAGCCTTTCAACTGTATGAACACTAATTTCATGTCACTACCTGGTATTCAACACTCTCTGAAACATGTCACATTCCAAACTCTTTATTACCTTTGCTCTTCTCAAGTCCTCATCAGTGTGTGTTTATGTAAGACCAGAGGGTATACAGTTACAGCCTCACTACTGTTAAGTACCTTGTTTTTGCTAATAGATGTCAAAATGCCACATGTTATTTAAAAATAGATGTAAAATGTTGTAAGACTACAGTCCAATATAGCACCCCAGGTAATACTTTGTGACCAGAGAACTAAGCAAATTCTGTTTATTTGCATGCATGCATTAATCAATTCTTCTAAATTCACATTGTTTGTAAATATGAGCTCCTGAACTAACAGCATTTTTATAAAGGATGTTTAGATGTCAGTCTCTCATATGCTATTCATGTTATTGTTTGAACCTTATTAATGGGGAGAGAAAGAAGAGAAGCATCTGTAATATGAATGAACAGTCCAGTCAAAGTAATTTTACATTTGCATTTCAATAGGACCTTAGCTGCTTTCACAGGGTATAAAGATATACCTACAAAGGAGAGTGGAGAAAGGGATTTGAGCTAATTTATTTTATTTATTTATTTGGAAAATTTATATTGCCCCTTACTCTCTTCACAGCGACTGACGGCAGCTTACATGTAATAAAAACACAATATAAAATAAAAATAATAATATAATAACCCCCATCCCAGCCACAACACACACTCACACCAGCCATTTAATGGGCTCCATCCCGTTCTGGGTTCCCCAGGCCTGCTGGCAGAACCACATCTTCAGGGCCTTCTGAAGGGCCTATACTACTTACATTTGTCAGAAAATTCCACATTGTTTTTCTTCTGTAAAAATCCTACACTCTGGATCGTACACATTTCTTAATAGTATTAGAAGCTTATACTATTACTGAGATCATGATTATGTGTATGTGATTATGTGAGAGAGAGCTCTATCTCTCCAGTCTTCTTCAGTCTCCCTGGTTGCTCTGAAAAGATCCATGAAAGGAATTCTATATAAATATGGGAAGTCAGGAATACTACAGACCAGTGGAGAGAGGACTGTTACACAAATGCTTTGTATGGAATTACTGCAGAGAATTAATAAAACATTCACATACACTAAGTTGTAACTATGACAAGTGCAAGAACTCCATACCTATCAGAATTTTAGTGGCACTGTCTTTTACTGCAGTTTCCTTTCTATCAAATAAAAAGAGAATAAAAATATAAAATATATAAAATGATCTTTGGCCCAGTACTACTATTGATTATATTAGATTAGTTTCCTCCACATTCACTTTGTAAAGAATTAAACTGAATAGTTTGTCCTCAATTTCTTCCAGGGTATTTTTTCAACCTTTAAATCTACTCTAAAATTCTGGGTTGTCCTGATAGTTCCAGGTCTACCCAAGCTCTAATTAGATTCAATCCTGCATAACATTCTGTAATCAAACAAAATTGGGTATGCTTTATGACCCCTAAATATAGTTCAAGCCCCCCCCCCATTCTGTCTCTCTCTCTCTCTCTCTCTCTCTCACACACACACACACACACACACACAATAAATAGAATGAAATCAGAGGGAACATTCACTTAGAAAACCTGAACCACTGTACATCAGCTACAACACATACTATCTGGCTTCTATCCATTCCTACTGTAAAGTCACATATTCATTCTCACCCTCAAGGAGAGACTGTCCACATGGTATTTCCCTGTAATATCGTCCTACAGCCTCTTGGTAACTTAATCCAACAATGGTTATGTAATATTTCTAATAATATTCTTCAACGTTGTTACTCTGTTTCAAGTAGTTTTATTGGTAGAGAGAGAAAGTTAGTTTCACAACTTACAAAATACCTGGATAATTCTGTACATGCTACTGTTCCTGTGGTCCATTCTAGATGTGGGAAAAATTAAAAGCAGGTTACCTGAGCCAATCTCAGCCAAACAAAAACAAAAGACTGGGATACATAAATTTTGACCTCCAGATATTTTGGACTGCAACCGCAGTAAACCCCAGTCTTTTTCTGTAAATTGTAATAAATCAAGTTAAATGGACATTGTTATTTGAGTAGGTATGGTCTCTTCGCTGATAAACCCACATTCACAATGGAATCTTCATATCTTGTAAAGCCTGGTAGTAAAATACCTTAAAAACAATTCACATATATCTACATACATGCTGTGGGATATGGTAAGAAAAATTTAATTAAATTTTAGTGTAGGAAAATATTATTTATTCTTAATTTACACAAATATTAAGAGAATGGGAAGATTATATATCAATAATGCAAATTATAAATTGCCTTTAATTTATGACAAATATATATGGTTTATTTGCCATAATAACATATAAAGCCATGATGGCGAACCTATAGCACACATGCCAGAAGAAACATGCAGAGCCCTCTCTGTGGGCACGCACACCGTCACCATCTTGTCTTCTGGTTTCTGGCACACCAGCTACTCTTCGCACATGCCGGAGCCCTGGAAACTCAAAGACCAGCTGGCTGGCACGCGCATGTGCATGTTCCGGTTTGGACACTCAGTGGTCTTCGGTTTCCAGGGCTCCGGCTTGCACAAAGACCAGCTGGTCGGCACACATGCGCACCGAGTAGCTGGTCTTCAAGTTTCTGGGGCTCCGGTGCACATGCGCACATGTGCACCGGTTTGGGCACTCGATCCCAAAAAGGTTCACCATCACTGGTATAAAGGATAGTAAACATTGCTAAATCCAAAATATATATTTGTATCATTATTTTAAAAAACATACAAGAATAACTGCTCTAGATAAAGGATTACTATATTCCTAAATTCCCTGCTTTTCCACTTTTTGGACTTCACACAAATCAACTAGAAAGTAATTTATCTTCCAAGACATTTCAAATATGATTTTTAGGAGCCCTGAGATTGATTCAAATATTGCCTTCAACAACCCAGATTGTAATTTGTCAGAATTTAGATTCATTCCAGAAACTTTTGCATCGAAGGGTCAGCTCTTGTCCTATTCTGCCAATTCTTAACAAAAAATATTCAATAGGAAGGATGGGGAAAAGATTTAAAATTCTCCAAAGCCTGTCTCAGTGGTTTAGATCAGCTATTCAGTCAATCAGGTTTTATTGTTCAATTTAGGTCATTGCAAGATTTTGTTAAAATATCTAGACAAAGACAGAACTGCATTTCAGCTGATTACTGGTAGAAAAATAACATATTATGGATCTGACATGGTGAAAAAGGGGAAAAGAACATAAGCCAATAGTTAAAGGGGATATGGTATATTAGGCAAAGGCTATTTTCTCATAAATTGTACGTCCTTTTCATATTCACTGTTTTTGTCTCTTTTCACTTTATAAAGTTGCCCAGAGTCATTTTGAAGTTGGGTACCTTAGACATTTGACAAATAAATAAGTAAATAATAGTAACCTGTAGTAGGAGCTTATTGGTAGTTTTAGTCAGGGACATCATCGAAGTAAACAGCCTACATGATGCAAATGTCACCAAGTCACATATCCTTATGGATGTGGGATTACTCAATTACTTAATTCCATCTGGAAAGGCTGCTTGAAAGCCCTAAAGAAATTAATTATTAACACAACCCTCTGCTTTATTCTACTGATCCTAGAGCTTGGTAGTAGAAAAAGTTTAAATTTTGAAGCAACTTTTGAAATAAAGCACTAATAAAGTTTATTTTTGTTTTGTTTTTAAAATCAGAATTAGAATTCAGGAGGGAAAAAAAAGAATTGTAAAAGCCATAGACTGCTTTTCTATCTTGTCTGAAAGTTAAACACACATTTTTGCAGTTTAATTAGAAACACACATACACATAAACACACACACAAAAACTTCTTAACTGAAGAAAACTTTTAAAGCTACACCTTGCTTTTTCCCCTTTTCTGAAAGTTAAATACATGCATATAATTTTGCAATGTTTAATTAAAACACACATGCATGTCCCTCAAATCACCCAGCAAGCAATGAAAAAAAGAACAAATCCTACTTTGAGCCTTTCTGAAAGAAAACAAAGACTAGGTTTTTTTAAAAAAACAAAAACAAACTTTAAACTCCTGTGTGCAAAAGTTTGCTACAAGTTTCAACTGAGCAGAGACACACTCCTTCTGTGACTTCTTATCTGCACAAAGCACATTTTGCAAGGAAAGATCTGTTACTGTCCTTACTCCAGAGACCATACTCATGGAAAAACATTTGTCACTTAACAAAAGGGATGCTGGTTACATGTTCTGACATGTGAGGGCAGAGGTTAGGGCTTTTTCTTCAAGCAACATAGAGGCTGATTTGTTTAATACAAAATTGACCTATAAGCCTACAAATCTAAGGGCTAGAAGAGCAAGATGCATCCTGTTGGAGGAGAAGGCACTGAAGTCATTCTGCCTTGTTACTACAGATTCTACAATACACAACGGTAAAGATTAAGAGATGCACAGAGATACAACAAAGATACAATTGAGATGCACAGAATCTCAATTTTACTTTATTTTGTGTTATTTTGAGAAAATCCAAGGTGTTAGCCTGACTCCAAATTTTGAAACTCTCTCTGTCTCTGAAATCGTTCATTGTTGTATAATGGGTTGTCAACAAAGCCAAGAAGAATAAATTGATGGCCTCATTGAAATAAAATCACTAAAAGCTTTTGCTGCAGTGTTCCAGACAGGAAGCCCTATGGATCATTATAAATTTTTCCACCAAGCTGGATAAATTGTATTTCATATTGGACAATTTTCTTGAAATGGTAACCATCATGCCTTCCACTGAAGAGGACACTAATCTACTTTTAGTAATGTCAAACATTAGAGCCAAATTGTCTGTTATTTTGAAAAGGCCAATGTGTCAAACTGTTACTTATTTCAAATACAACAGGATGTAAAGTACTCTATTTTCAAAATATATTTTTTTATAAAATCCAATGTAAGAATGTCAAAATATAGAGGATATACATCAGAATTTTGAAATTGTTAAAATATAACTTACTGAACAGCCTTTATTTCCCAGATTTATCCTACAAACCAGGGGATAAATTAAGGTTTAGTTTGTATGCAACTGCAAAGAAACACAACAGACCAATTTGTAAAGACACAAAATGAAGAGAGGGCCATGACAGTATCATATAACAAAATGTTGCTCTTGAGAAAGCGCACAGTATAGACGCAAAAATTGTTTTCAAAATATATCAAATTTTAGACAAAAAACAGGAGACTAGAGGATATCTTGACCAATGCAAGATGGAACAGGACAAATACCAGTGCATTTAAGATTTCAAAATAATAAAAACATCCGCTTACAATGTGAGCATATCAAAGTCAACCCAAACAGATTACTACACTCTTTTTAAACTTACTGTAGAATAAGCTTGGACAGAGTCCCAATCATGCAACCATATCTATAGTGACAAATTTAGAAGAATTATCCAAATACCTTAGTTTCTCCATGTGACATAGAGACAACTGCCATGACATGAAAAACTTCCAGTTCCCAACCTACCAAATCCAATATATTAAAATATTTATTGCCTGGTTTATTACAGCTTATGTATAATTGGAATTGTGTGGGCTCCTGGAGAATTTGGACAAGGGGTCTGTGCATCATGACACCAATTCAATCATTTTTATTGGCAGGGAGATTGTATAGACACCACCATTAGATGATATTTTGGCAAGTGAGATCCTACCAAATTCACAATCACTAAGTTTGTGTCAAATAATATCCAAAAATGTATAGGTTTGCCTTATCAAATGCAAATGTATATTAAAGGTGAAAGGGCTTGCACTAAACAGCACTTACCATGAAAATAACATTAACCTGGAGTCTGAAAGATTTGGTGAATTATTATGCCTTTTCTGAAGGTAAGAAAGAAATAGTGGTGAATGAGCCTAGGAATGTTAAAACAGTGGGTGCTAGAAATAGGGTTTTTCAGAAAAAAACCTGTAAAGTTTTATACAATAAAATGGGACTAAGGGGCAAGAATTACTATATGCTATTATATAATTTATTGTATGCTATTATTACAGGCACCTGCAATTATACTGTATATAATTAAAATGTACAGTTTACTTCCTTTCTTTTGTGCAATTATGGAAAATCACTTTTATCAAACAAATGTTGAAACATGATGGTGCTGAATTGTATAAAATGCTTCAGAATACTGTATGATTTTACAGTTGTGGCAACCTTTGCATAAAGAACTACTCAATGAATGTTCATATAGAATAAAATTATTCTATTCTATTCTATATGGAGGCTCTTCTATCTTCTTTAAAATGTTGTTTCCACCCAATAAAGCTTACTAAAGTGAACTTGGAAAAAGAAGAGTAAAACACAGTAGTTCACCATCTAACACTTATACTCAGATGTTGAGAGGTTACATAAAAGCTGGGAGATTTTATAAGCATTAGTAAAGGCCTACTCAAAAGAGAGGAAGGCTCTCCAGTGCTAAATATGACTTTGTTACTCAGGCTGTAGGGAGTATCTACAATGATTTGTAAAGGTTTGTAGGAGCTCCACTATCTTCAGAACATTCAAAGGCACAAGACTTTAACAAAGTCAAATACCGACTCAGACCAGGGAAGTCAGATCATGTAACCAAGACATCCTTTGTTAAGTAAAAAAAATTTTACCCTATGCTCTGTGCATGCCTCAGAAGTTACTCTAGACATGCTCAAACACGCAATTAATCTCACCACTCAAACACAAACAAATCTTCTCTTTCACGACATGCTTTATGATAACATGCTCCTTTCAAAAGTCCCACCAAATTTACCTGACATTGAATTAACTTCACTGTCCCTCCCCCATTGCTCTGTGGCATACTAAATATTTGTTCGGAGATCCTAAATATATAGTTGAATATAGTTGAGTACCCCATTGGTATACTCCCCCATACCAATGCACAAATCTATACTGAATATCAAACTGGTCTTAGTTTGTACCTTCTGCTTTTTACTTTCCTTGAACCTCCTATTTCCATTTCATGCACACCAAATCAGAGAAATAATTGTTGCATCTGATGAAGAGCTTCCAGCCACCAAAAAAAAAAAAAGGGGGGGGACATAATGCACATTTCAGGCTCAAGGGCACTACAAAAATATTATTGTGATATGATTGCTTTTACTTTAACTAAACATAGTGTCTACTTGAGTGGAAACAAAAATGATGGCATAGTAGGCATACCAAGCCTACTTGGTCCACTCTGATATCAGTGTTCTGAAATCATCATATTACATACTGTATCTTTCACTGATGCAAACAGTATAATGATTGCGACTAGTACAGATGGTCAAATGCACAAAGCTACAGCAGCACAAGGACAAATTAAATGTTATGGGATGACAGATAAAAGACTTGTTAAAGGGCAACATTTTCACACTAAGCCCATGTCAAATCTAGCTCTATTGTCAGAAAGGATTTATCTAGAGTAAAGGCATACTGAAGAAAGTTGGATCCTTCCATCTGATATTCAGTTCACTATTCATTTTCTTGGCACCTGTAGAGTTTACATTCCATAATAACTTCCCAGTCACTGTATAGGCTTTGGAATACATTCCTGTTATAAAAAAACAAGCAAAGCTTTTTATATAAAAATCATAAACAAACAAACAAATAAAAAGGGACAAATCCAATTTTATTTTCTTTTGAGGTCACTTTTAAGGTGTCATAAAGAGATAGAGCCTTGTAAGAAATGTCTGAATAAAACAGCTGCTATGCCATTTTCCAACAAGGCTATATTGTTAGAGCTTCATTTAATATGCATATATTTGTTGCTTGTACATACGCCCCAAGGAACCAAGGAATAGAGTATTTATGGAAATAACCACAGTTAAAGAAAAGGAATTTATGATGAATCGATAAATGATTTCAATAGTTAAGGGTTGTTCTAATTGGATAGTATACAAATGAATTCACTTCTTAAGGAGATACTTTTCCTTTGCTCTTTGATATCCATTATATTGATGCAAACCTACAATACAAGGACTCTTATTTTCAGTAATTACAGAATGTATGCTAGAAAAGCAAATAAGAATCTCATAAAAATGTAATTTACCATTCATTTTTACCCTATTTTCTTACATGGTTCTCGTTATAATATAACTGATAAGAAATATATATATATAGGATAAAAGTCAAACAAATGATTCTAGCTTTGTTTCCATTTTTCATTGAAGACATTCCCTTAGCAAACAAAATAAGCAACATTCAACTATGTAGCTACTTGTCTTTCAGAAACTCCTTCAGCAAAAACTAAATGTAGTTTTACCTGAACATGTTAACTTTCTTCCTATGATTCAGCTTTAAAGAGTAATTCAAACCACTTTGAAGCTAGAATACCTGAATTAACATGAATTATATTTTCATTTTGTTCTGCTTTTCAATAATAAACTACCTTTTCTAAGGGTATCAACCAATTATTAGATGCTTTAATTATACTAATTAAGGTTCGAGAATTAGTACAATTAAAACCTAATATTGTTTGCTATCCTTAGAAAATAATTTCACTCTTAAACAAGATGGAAATATGACGCATAGCCAATTATGAGGGAGCTGCAAAAAAAACCTGGATAGCAACTTCTATATCTCTATTCTGAGGTTGGATATAGTAGTTGAAATACA
The DNA here is from genome assembly GCA_032468215.1 of Stegonotus admiraltiensis. Lineage (NCBI taxonomy): Eukaryota > Metazoa > Chordata > Lepidosauria > Squamata > Colubridae > Stegonotus > Stegonotus admiraltiensis. Next base: position 20,691 of record JANHZT010004305.1, on the reverse strand, counting down.
GTCACCAGTTCTCCGTTTAGAAATATTACCATTTCTCAAAAAAATTCAGTGGCTCAAAGAAAACATACATCTTTTACATCTTCCAGTTCACATTCTTCCACAGGTCACTTACTCTGCAGTTCCAGCTTTAAAGCCCATCAGTGAGTGAGGAAGGTTGAATAAAATGATAGTGGGTCACCGAAATGGAGAAGGAGTTCCTTGCCAGAGCTAAAGAGATGACTGACAAGCAGAACCCATTTAAAGTACTTATAATATCTGAAGTTCTGCAAATATTGAATCAGTTCTGTATGGCTACTGAATCTTGAAGGACTCCGTTGTGAAGGCAAATCTTATATGTTTGCATTGTTCCAATGGTTTTTCCAAAGCAAAGGCATCCACAAATGGAATACATTATCTTCCAACCCCACCCCACCCATCCCCCTTTGTGCCCTATTCTTGGTGCTTTG
>JANHZT010004304.1:68694-90772 GCA_032468215.1 Stegonotus admiraltiensis | reverse complement strand
AAGTGTAATTCCAGAGTCTGGTTATGATTATGCCTCCTTGCATTGTTTCAATACATAAGTCAATACTGCTTGGCTGAACTGAGAAATTATACATTCAAAACTGTTTTCAGTAGTGGGAAACTAAACATTTCTGAGACATTCAGTAGGAAACAAATGAAGATGTTAGAATCATAATAAGAGCTGGAAGGAACCTTGCAGATCTTCTAGTCCAACCTGCTGATCAAGCATAATACTGTCTTATTGTTTATTCCCCAGAAACATGATATAAAGAAATATAAGGTCTCCAGAGATAGAAATTCTATTTAATATCATGAATAAATAAATTCTACTTAATATCATGAATAAAAATTACTGATAAAACAATTCACTAGTTTATCAACAGCTTATAATTAATAACTCGTTCTTTTAATATCTCATGAGTCACTGCTGATAAAATTGATGATATGAATTAACTCTAAATACTTCAGTTAAAATATATAAAATATAAGCTTTGTTCAGTACAGATTGCTCTGGAATCATTGTCTTAATATTCTGGTTATTTTCTATCTGTCTGTCTGTCTGTCCGTCTGTCTGTCGATCATCTTTAAAATGTTAGACCATGGGTCCTCAAACTATGGCCCGTGGGCTGCATGCGGCCTGCTGAACCAATAAATCCAGCCCACAGAGCACCATGAGGTTGCCCCGCCCACATCACCCCACCCACCCTTCGGCAGAACGTAGGACTTGCCTTCGGGAGAGCTGCAGGCTGGAACCAAAAGGTAAGCTCAACAAGTTTAGCCTGCAGAATGCTGGTGAATGCCCAAAAAATGAGCCATTTTTGCCTGGTTTTAGCCAAAAGAGCAATATGCAAACAAAAGCAAATAAAACACCCCCAGGAGCAAAACAAATTAAAGTTTAATGTGTGTGCATTGTTCAATGGACTGTTAAATTGGCCATACCCACCCAGTCACATGACCTAGCCACATCCACCTAGTCACATGACCACCTAGCCATGCCCTCCCAGCTGATCTGGGCCCCCAACAGTTTGAGGGACCCTGAATTGGCCCCCTGTTTAAAAAGTTTGAGGACCCCTGTGTTAGACCTTGGTGTAGTGATAAGGCAGCAGGCTAAAAATAAGAGAACTGTGTGTTCTAGTCCCTCTTTAGGGACAAAAATCAGCTGTATGATTTTGGGTCAGTCAATCCCATCTCACACTGGGGAAAATAGAATGAGAAAAGGGAACTTGATATATTTGAAATAATAATTATTTTTATAAATAAATACAAATATTTAATAAATATTTGTTATAAAGCTAACATTAAAAAAATCTAAAAAATAGGTCCTCGTATATATCAACAATCCTCTAAAATTACAAACATGCATATGACTACATACAGTTTTCATAGTCCTTAGTTCATTTTGTTAAAATGGTTTGTACTAATTTAGATGGATGAATTTACATTTTTTAAATGTTTTCTCTTTCTAATTGAATCAATAAGGTCCAATATTTATCTTTAATAATAAGAGAAATGCATTTTAATTGTCATAATGTGGATGCTTGAAGTGAAATATATATAATTTAACCTCTGGATGTGCTTATTTCAAAAAAATGCATATTTTATAAAAAAAATAATGTTAATGCCATAGAACATATGGTGAATCTGGATAATGCAACTCAGAATTCACAAGAAACACTTGCTTACAATGTGAGATAAAACAAAAGACTAAATACCAGAAAAGAGCAGAAAATATGTAATCCAAATGAAATTTTATTGGGATTTTTGCATCTTAATCTAATTATGATTCTTAATATCTGTTGAACAAATACAACCAGAAACAACCTCTAGTTACAGTAAAAAAAATAAAAAAATCCCAAACCCTTATTATGCTATCCTCAATACTGAGTTGGATATTGTAAATCGCCTGGTTGTCCAATAATCAAACAGTTGAAATGTGTAACAGTTACCTTGAGAAAGTATATAGAAGTGTGTGGTATTTTTTAATGAAAACATGAGAAAACTCTTGACAGAAACCTTGCAAAAGAAAAATTCTAAGTGTGGTGCCTAAAATAAAACCCAGTAGTTTCAATATTTCCAAATGCAATAAAGAATTCTAAAATTTCTTTAATTTTAATGGTGCTGAAAATCAATGAAAGCAGGTTACAGCCTATGTTTGGCTTTAGTTGAAAGATCTAATTTCTCAGTATTTCAGTAAAATATACCCATATAAGTTAAGTTATGAAATAAAAAGGCACAATTATATTTCCTTAAGAAAAGTACTTTAAGCTGTAATTCTTACTCACTGTGAATTTATGCTGTTGCCCCTGTGCAAATCTAGTCTTTCAAAGGCCTATAAAGATGTTGCTAAATGTCAGTAGAGACTCACAGAATCATGAAAGGGTCAGTCAAGCTAGAAGCAAGTTCAATGAATAGAATACAGTACATGAAAGAAATACAACATGACAGGAATTCTATCCCATAAGCACAGTGCTTTGGGGAAAAGGTTGTACACTTTGTGTGATAAACAATCAATTTGATTTTTGGTTGTATTCAGAATGAAGAGGTCATACTTATTACTTCTGGGGTTACAGAGATAAATTCTGAAATACAGGAAGTCATCATAATCCCATCAATATAACAATCACAACAAAAACCAGTAACCCACACATAACATCAAATTTAGTGTAATAGGCATGGATGCAGAGTGATTCATGTTTACCTTGGAACAGAATCTTTCAAAACCTTTTTATTTAAAACTGTGAAACAATTTTGTTTTAACAAAAGATTTTCAGCTGGCAAAAGCAATTATTGAGCTTAATTAGAAATTTAGCTAACCATTTTTAAGTGTTATATTTAAACTGCCAGAATGACTAGGCAGTACCATCAAAGAAAGGAAAAACCAAAATGTAACCAAAATCAAATCTAATAGGATATAAAATACAAATTCACCTGTATTTGTTTGTTTATTGCTCTGTTGCTGTTTTCAATCAATTTAAATGAGTTCTTAATTCTCCATAGTCTCTAATCCATAGATTATTATCTATAGATAATAGTCCCCAACTCATTTTTCTGATGGCATCTTTAGATATCACTGGTACATTTGTAACCATGATTTCCTCCATTTTCTATTTTAATGCTAGAAATGTATGAAAATTGTAGGTAACCCCTGAAATATACTTAACCTGGTGTTATATTAATATATCTTTATATTAATATATATTCAGAGTGGCTCTGTGCATGGAGTGATCTAGTCCTATTCTACCTTATCTTATCCATTATAATTTTGCAGGCTATCCAACATTTGTATACAACAGTCTTATGGTGTTTTTTGACAATAGCTTAAGACATCTAAGAACCACAGAATATATAGTTAAAAATTTATTATATTTAATACCATATATAGAATATTGTTGGGGGAGGGAATGTGGCAGTGGACTGGCAGTGAAGAAGCAGGGTTTATCAACAGGAACCTGGCAGTTTGAGGGCCAAGCAGTGCATGATAGGGTGAGCTCCTGTTCTTGTCCCAGTTCCTGCCAACCTAGAAGTACTAAAACATAAAAAACATGAAAATAGCCACATTGTCAGTATCTCATGTTACAATATTTCTTGTTGTAAATTCAATATCATTTTCTTTTCTCTTTCCCTTCACAATTTATAAGCTAATATTTATTTACAAATTCCAAATTTCTGTGCTTTGCATAATTTAAATTTATTCCCATTTCTCTTATTGATAATGTATAGATAGCTTTTGCTATAAAACCTTAATTTGTTGAGACAAGTTACTGGAAAAGATAATCAAAAAATAGATCTGCAAAAAAATATAGCTAACAAGGGTTTGTTAAAAACAGGTCAAACCAATCTTACTCAGTAAGGCATTCGATAAAGTAGATCACAAACTACTTCTTGGTAAACTACAAAAATGTGGGATAGACAGCATTACTTCCAGATAGATTTGTAACTGGCGGACAAACCATACTCAATAATGGTACTTCATCTACATGGAGGGAAGAAAGCAGTGGGGTACCAGAAAATTCTGACTTAGGTCCAGTACTCTTCAAAATCTTCATAAATTACTTAAATGAGGGAACAGAAGGGGAACTCATCAAATACATGAAGTATTAGTACTGCCATATAAATCCTTATTAAGACCACACCTAGAATACTGCATTCAGTTTGGGGTCACCACATTATAAAAAAGATATTGAGACTTTAGAAAAAGTGCAAAGAAAAGCAACAAGATGATCAAAGGCCTAGAGTCAAAAACATATGAAGAATGGTTGCAAGAACTGGGCATGACCAATCTAGAGAAAAGAAGGACTAGGGGTGACATGATGGCAGTATTACAATATTTGAAGAGCTGCCACGAAGATGAGTGGGTCAACTTGTTTTCCAAAGCACCAAAAGGCAAGACATGAAACAATGGATGGAAACTAATCAAGGAGAGAGAAGGAGAGAAAGAGAGAAGTAATCTGTAATTAAGGTGAAATAGTGAAGACAATTAACCAGTGGAACAGCCTTCCTTTAAAAGTTGTAGGTGCTTGATTACTGGAAGTTTTAAAGAAAGGACTGGACAGCCACTTATCTTTTATGATGTGATTAGGAGAAAAATGCTAGTGAAGTTATTGATAATTTCACTGAAGGAAATATGTTAAAATTTGCTGGTGGTTATGTTCCATTACCTTAGTTTCCAAGTATCTTTTAAATATCTTTTAGATTTATTTTAACATCAAAATAAATCTTATCTATAGAACTTAGGCCATATTTTAATTTTCATCTTTCATTTAATCAGAGTTACAGTTTTAACTCTGGATAGTCATCTAGTAGTATTATAATTTTATTTATATTTAACCATTTTTCTTTGCTCTATGTTTCATGTATTATTTATTATGCTTATTTCACAAGCTATGATTTCAACCATGAACCTTACCACTATATCTTGTATCAACCTGCTAAGTATCTCATACCAATTTAATGTGGTGCTGTTGGTGAGTACAGGTTTTTTGGCTGTTGTGTCCATGTAATTATCATGTCATTCTGCCACATTTGCTAATTACATCATGCAATAAGTTGTCTAAAGTTTTGCTGAAATGTGTCTATAAAGTAACCCCAATATATTAAGTATGATACTTCATTAAAAAGTTGAAATGAAGTTTAATATGTAAAGATTTGTTGTTAACAAGTCTTAACTTTGACTTTTTTAAAATAGAAAGTGTTACGCATGTGTAATAAATAAATATTGCATCATATTTAAGATTATAGACTAATTTCCCAATTATTTGTTCACTCAAAGGTGCTTTTTCAAAAGGCAAATGGACTTTGTATTTTCTTTGAGGAAGACATTTCACTTCTCATCAAAGAAGCTTCTACAATTTTGACTGAATGGTCAGTTCTGAAGAAGCTTCTTGGATGAGAAGCGAAACATTTTCCTCAAGGAAAAGCAAAGTCCAATGGCCTTTTGAAAAAGCATCTTTGAAACAATCATGACCTGGGTGACTTAGAATCTCCATAGTCAATTATCTGTTCTATAATCTTTTCAGATGTCAACATCAGACATACTATTCAATATAATTCCCTGCAGCAGCATCATTTTGCTCTTTTTTGAAATAGAGAGTCTCAGAAATGTCAAAAAGAAATTATACATAGTTTATTACAGGGAATTTAACCTGTTTTAATCAAAAACAAACAAAACATTAAGAAGAAGTTCAAGCTGCCTACTGAAATGTAAAAAGGAATGAAGGAAAAACAGGCTTTCAAGATTATATACAGTGTGCCATAATCAAGATGCTATAAACTATATCAAAAAATGTAAGTGCAGGAAAACTTGTGAATCATTTTTCTAGTCTGGCACACTTTGTGGTACCTTGTAAAAAAACATTTTCCTTTTTCCAAATATCTGTCACTTCAGCTGGTCACCATGATTTCTTAAAGATCTCACAAAGATTTCACTAGACTATTGTAAGTTATTTTAGCATTTTAACACAGAGATCTCTCGGGCTTTAGAGGTCTAAACTTATTCAATGTCATTCATAACCAGTAGAAATTTTCTGACCACATCACTTGTTCACTCAAAACCTAGCCCCTTCCCTTTATCTTCTTCCCCAGTATTGGATGAGACATACCCTTGTCTCAGACTGAGTCAACATTCAACTTGATCAGATGTATCTTTTATTTCCTATGCTTTATGTCTTTCACCAAAATCAAAATACTGTATATGTTCAGCCTAGCTGCACTCTATGGAAGCAAATATTCCACTTAGAATAAGCAGAATAGAAAAAAAAATATATTGATACTTTTGAACTTTGGAAAAGATAAGAATACCATGAATAGCAAAGAAAATGAACAAGTGAAGCATAAACAACAGGATGTAATTATATGTCACATAGATTATGCCACACTTAGGTCTTTGGAGAACTCTGTAATAACAAGAGAAGCAGACGATAAAAAAAAATAAGAGAATGACCAGCAGCAAAGGGGAATTGACTCAATTACAGTGGCAATGCATATTTCATTAGAAAAACCAGGTTTTCTCCAAATCCTACAGGAATTCCCCAAACCCCCACAACTTAAACCTCCACAACTTTAGACTGTCTACTGTTGACCTCACCTCATTCCTAAGAGGTCTTTAAGGGGCGTGCATAAGCGCACCAACATGCCTACCAACCCTGTCCTACTGTCCCCATTTATTCGTATCCTTATCCAGTATTCATAATCATGTTTTTACTTATATTTGTTATCTTATACATGCTTGACAAAATAAATAAATAAAATAAAAAATATACCAGTATGGCCACTAAAAGCTAATATTGACTTGATCATAATCAATCCATCCATCAATCAATAGCAATCAATAGCAAAGTTCTGGATCACAGTAGTTTTTTCATCTATGCAGCTACAAAGATTTTTTTTTGCATATACTGTAAAACAAAAACAAGTCAAGGAAACAGGCATAGTATTCTGTTACCCCTGATAATCCAATTAGTTTGATAGATCACTGTGTAACATTACATTTTCTCCTTTCATTGCTATGCCTTCCTCTCAGTGGGAAGTACTATAGAGTAGTATTACTAGATTAAAGTATCGTTTTAGAATAAATTTAGGTCATTACTGTGCAAGTCATAGCAACTAGGCCTCACCTGTTGTTTTATTAGTAATGACAGTCATAGCTATTATGTGTTTGTTTAATAGAGATCAAATTCACTACTCAGCATTTCTTATTGCAAGGATTGCAATTACAGAACAGCTATGAATGTCTTAATTGGGTTATTACTAAAAATACAACTTAGCAGGTACATCTTTCAAATAATTGTAGAGACACTTAAATAAGACTCAACAAGAACCAACTCTTAACTCTTAAAAATGCTCGCTACCAATTTCACTTTGAATTTTTTAAAATTTAGTGATGAGATTATGATAAAATCTCTGTTCTGAAGAATGTAGCATTAAAATATTTTACTGAGAGTATCTTAAAATTTATAAGGTATATCTCTGTATGATAGATACCTTGATTCCAGAGGGACTACCTTTTTCCAACAGTTTTTACCCATCTGATTAAATCTACAGATTGGGCATGCTGCCGATCTCATCAATCAAAGCGTATTGGCTGATGGGGACTAGGCTTTTTCAGCATTAACTCCTGCTCTGTGGAATAATCTCCCCTCAGAGATTAGAATGGTCCAATCCTCTTGGCCTTTTGTAAGGCTTTAAAAACTTGGTTCTGTTCCCAAGCCTGTGGTATTGAATGTGTTAAGGGTCCTGTTCCTTGGCTTTATTGTTAACTATCTAAGTGTCTCCATTGCTGTCTATATTTATTTCAATGTTTTTATTCTTTTTAAAAGGCTTCTTATTGTTTAAATGGTTTTTATAGTTTTGGAAATCTAAGCTATCCAGAATCATTTATTGAGACGCACAAAGGTTCAATAAATAAATGAGTATATAAATGTAAAACAGAATATGCACTGTGCTACTTTGTTAAATAAGCTCCTTTTTTCATTAATAATGTCTAGTACCACAAGAGATCTTACATAGTCCAAAATAATAAAAAGAATTTGCTTGTACATCTTTATTCTGAATTTTATTTTTTGTTTATATTCTTTTCATTTTTTTCTCTCCTGTCTTCAAATTTTCTTTTCCCTTAATGGCACACAGAGGAAAAACTGGGGGCGGGGGGGGGAACTGTAATGAAAACCTCATCTGGATCTCATTCTAAATAGAATAAGAGAAAATTATGTTCTCTATGGTCATAGAAAACATGAAAGAAAGTTTTGTTTCTACAATTAGGCTTCAAGAAAAGCTCTTTAAGATATTTTGAAGGTATGTGTTCTAAATAGTCATGAATACAGTTTATTGAATACCCTTTTTTCCACCAAATAAGACATCCCCTGATAATAAGCCCAATCGGGCTTTTGAGCACATGGCATTAAGGCCAAGTGCTTATTTCAGGGTTCAAAACAATATAAGACAGGGTCTTATTTTCAGGGAAACATGGTACTATCACATAGTTGATGCCATTTTTCTCATACAAATGGGAAAAAATATTCAGGAATACTTAGTTGCTTATATTGAAAAAAGAGTTATCACTGTCAGCTGTCAGAAAAAGAATAAGAAATTCCAAAACTGAATCATTTCATTGTTGCAACCAAGGCTGGAGGGACTCCTCAGTTGATATAATCTGTGTTGTACACCCTGCAGGAAGTATTGCAAGTACCAATATTACTGGAAGAATGGAGCTAAGAAAGATTTTTTTAAAAAAGTTTTATATTCCACGACTTAGACTGCTACTGGCAATCGACAGGGATGATCAAACATGAGCTAAAGCATATCTCACGGTGGTAAGGGTGGAGAAACATGGCTGTTTTTCTGCTCTTATTGCACTCACCAATAATCACCCAGCAGCCCTATTTCAACAGAAATGAAGACTGTCTTCTGTCTGACTCAACAGAAAGGTTACATCAACAGAAGTGTGAGAAAAGTCATTGTTCTTCTTTACTTTGTTGTGCAGAGAATGGTGCAATATTGTTTCCAGTTCTGGGTACCATAAGATAGAAGGGAACTGAGAAATTAATTGTATCCAAAAGAGAGCTACCAAGGTTTTAACTGCCTGAAGGAAAGAGGTATTCCAAAACAGTGGGAAAAAAGCAATAGGCTTCAGAAGCTCATCACAAAAACATGTCCTACTCTTTAGCTGTCTAAGAAATTGTTGGATTCTTCTCTGAGGGAAATGTTGAAACAGAGCATCTGTCGGAAATGTAGTGGTAGTAGATTTCTACACTGTTGGAGAATTAGAAAGATATTTTTCCAGTTCTTCTATCTATGATTCTAGGATCCTATTAAATGTGAAACGTAGTCTAAATGGCAGCTTTGCCCCTTGCCCTGGAAATGTCCCTGCACGTACCCATAAAAATCGTTTTTATCTATATAAAAATATGTACCGTAAGTAATAGTAATCTCTCCCACAATGGCTCACTTAGAATGACTGTTTTAGATAAAGTGCTTTAAAAGATCCATTCTTTTCATTGGCAAGTATGGAAAAGTGCCTGGAACATTAAGGGATGAAGATCAGTTCACTCCAGCCTTTTCTTAATCCAGCAATAAGGGTCATTCACGCAAGTTTAGCTTTTCTGTAAACCCTTTTGATTTGGGTTTTGAGGCACAGTGCTTCAGTGTTTTTCTTTTCCAAAGCTGCCTGCTAGGGGGGAAAATTACATTTCCTGGGAAGTACCCTTTTCTCTTTCATCTGGCATTTCTTTCTGTTCTCAAATTTAACATTTGTTCAGAGCTCAAATTCTTCCTATAGCATTTCATGTGGTGGGCATTTGGAAGTAGAACGTGTTAGTCTGTACCACTTACAAATGTCTGATCTGATTAGTATATTATGACAGGAACTGGTTGCCATTATGTGAATGAGTCCACATTAAAACTTTTGGTTTGACACTTTTAATTGCTAATTGTGGAGAAACAGATGTGTTTTCTTTATGTAAAACTCAATGCATTCCTCTATGAATTTTTTCCAGCATGGTGAACATTCCCACAGAATAACTGTTCTTATAAATAATTAAAACAAAACTCAGCATTGTACAGCTATTTGACATATTCGATTTAAGTTTGCATTCATTTTACTGGAATGTATTTAGTTATTTATTTTATTACACGTCAAACATTTTTAACATGAGGCTTTTCCACATGGCATACTTTGGATAAGATTATCCACTCCACTCTTAATAATCAAAGCCGTTATTCTGAAATTTCACTCTAATAAGGTTGTGTTGCCATCATCAGATGCTTTTACTGTACATCTGATGAAGGCAAAAATGCCAGTTCCCAGAATATCTACATATCAATCACTAGCTCAGGAATCTAAATCAGCAGGTTAACATTTTGTGTTCCTGTGAGAAACCTAAGGCCAGAAACTAAGCATTGATTGCCTGACCCTTCTCTAAAATCAGTGATTTGGCCAAAAGGTAATTAATGACTACCTGTTCTTTTATGTTTGTGTGTATGTGAGAGAGCAATGTAGAATCATAAATATGACCCCAATTACCTGCAAATTTCAAAACAACCTACAGGTAGTCCTTGCTTAATGACTGTTCTTATTGACATTCAAAGTTATGATGGACCTCCCCACAGCTACTTACAATCCAGCTCTGGAGTTCTGTCAGCCAAAAACACACACACAACACAGTCCCATGAACACATTTCATGGCAACTGACTCACATTTACAACTATTTTCAAAGTCCCACAGCCATGCAATTTTTCAGCATTTTTCCCCAATTTCTGGCATTTACTTACAAAAGAAAAAAAAAAGAACCCATTGAAGAAGACAGATTTGCTTAGTGACCATAGTCTTTGCTTTATTGACCCTGGCATTCACTTAACAACCATCACAAAAATCAGGCATGGTCACATGGTGACCTGCTTAATGACTACCAGGATTCACAACAGCAATTTTGGGCTCAATTATGGTTATAAATTGAGGACTACCTATAGATTGATCAGCTTGGAGTTTAACATTTGAGTAGAAGAGATAATTAGAAAGACTGGTCATCTAGGAAAAAAACATAATCTTCCAACAAGATTATTGCTCTCTGGTATGCTTGTTTGATGAAAATAGTCAACTATTCTCAAGTATGTGTTTTCTCAAGACTTAAAACAAGGAAGAATTGCCAAGAAGGCTATCCCAATTATTTCCTAAAGCAAATTCCTACATTTATTTCTCTATGTAAACATTTCCCCTCAAAGCCATCTTGGAAAGGAAAGACCTGAACTTGCATCAGATTACAAATGGTGAACCAAAAAAAAAAATCTTTCTAAATTTCAGATGCCTATATGTCTTGTTAGAGGGCAGTCTTAATTTCAAAACTGCCTTCTATTTGAATGGTTGCCAAGAAAGGATGTACATGAAGTACCCAAAGAAAAAAACAAAATCTAACAGAATATTTTGAGTCAGCTGTGCTTCAAAGAAAGAAAATGTGAAACCTTATTAGTGTTCCTCAATAGGGAACAACCAGAATTCAAAATAAACTCCCCAAAAGTAGTCAGAGTGGTTGTTTTTCCTTTTAATAAACTTATTAAAATTCATAATTCTAAATCCAGGATTTAATTACTGGATCCTGCTTTAATTATTGATTATTGATTTAATTGTCTTGCTCAGTAATTAGAAAGGATTTTTTAGGAATGATGTCATGGCATATGTCTTTATTACCCTATGGTCCTTAATAGAAGGTTTTGTTCAATATCGTGTATTATAATTATGCTATGCAGAATAAAATTAAGAAGTAAAAACTGTTCTTTAAATACATGTAAGTAACCTTTATCACAAATAGTGTTTGCATCTCAATTCAAATTAAATCTTTATGTGACTAAAAATTAATTACAGAGTATATAAAGCACTATGCAGTATAAACATGGCAAAATGTTTAGGATGGGTGAATAAAATCAGAGAAATGTAAGAAATATAATAAGAAAGTGTTAGTGTTACTGTGAATTAAATTTAACTACATTTCCTTTTCTTTTTGTGTATAATACGTTTAATTCATTTTCCTTACTATTTCTTATTCCATGTGCTTACATAACTGCAATCCCATTGCATAAATTGAATTGATAACATGTGTGCGTGTGTGTATGTATGTGTTTATATATATTCACCAATATGCCTTTAATTGAAAATTAAATAAAGTTTTCTTCTATCTCCCTTAGCTATTGACTATGAGGTTGCCACATTTTCTTATTTCCTGGATAAGAAATAGTACTTTGGATCCTGAGTAAAGTCTGATTTAATGTTTTGTGCAATACATATGTTCTTGGAATGTTAATATACTCACAATTTTTTTATCAAGATAATGTTCCAGTTATTATATGATTCATTGTAATGAATTATACTTTTACAATGACATCAGAAGTTTTAGCCAGAACTATGGATTATTTAAAATCAATTTGTAGTATATGAACAACCAAGAATGCAACCTGTATCCATAGTACGTTTAGAAACCTTAATAACTATATAAATTGCAAATTAAGTGCTGATAGTGATCATGAGTTATTTACTCATGAAATCTCTTTTTACTTTTATGTTCAGTCATGTCCAAGTCCCTTGGCAGGATTTTTCAGAACTGGTTTTCCATTGCCTTCTTCCTTGGTCTCAAAAAAAATGACTGGCACAAGAAAGTGAGCTGGCTTTATGCCCAAGGCAAGACTAGAATTCATGGTCTCCCAGTTTGTAGCCTAATGCCTTAACTACTATACCAAAATGGCTCTCTGAAGTCCCTTACCTGAACTACAATGGAGGTAATATAAGAACATAATAAGATTGTATGCAGATTCTATTTTATTTATTGCTTATCTTTCCACAGAAATTTTTTTTCTTCCTACTTTACCTTTAATAAACAGACAGTAAACTATGGTAAAGACATAATATTTCCTGACAGAGGGAAAGTAGGAAACTGGCAAAGCAAGACTTGTAGATTTCCCAATTTCCTCATTTTCCTCCATTGGAATCCATTCAGTGATATCCCTATGTATCTTTGTATTTCATTCTTTTACTGTGTTATAATACTGATTTCAGCTTCTACTTACTCTAGGAATTTCCTCATGAAATTTATGCTGACAAAAGCAGACTGATTATTGGGGGAGGGGGGAAGACAGCCAAAAAACCCTATCCAGATGAATGATGCCCTTGTCCATACTGTGCTCAGTGTCTATGTGTTAGATATGGATATTTTTCCATTGGAAAGGATGCATATGATATGGCCTTATAAGGAAGCTTGACTGAAGTGATTCTAGGTCCCATAACAATCTGCTGTTTTTATGTCAGATGTCTACATATAATGCATGGGCATCAAAAATGAAAAGTTACATAACATAAGATATTCAATATAGGTTTGTGTTCTTTTAACCCATCTATTCTTGTTATGTGTCAGATATTAATGAGTTACAGAAACTTCAGGCTACTGCGCTGGTGATGTATTAAATAAGCTCAAATGGGCCCGGGGTACTTGCAGGACCATGTCCTACCGGCCTCCCTGCGCCCGGTGCGCTCACATTGGACTGCCCTCCTTCGGGTGCTATCGGCCAGACAATGCTGGCTGATGGCGCTCAGGTTGAAGGCATTTTCTGTGGCCTCACTGACCCTCTGGAACGAGCTACCCACTGGGCTCCAGACGGCCCCCGACCTCCACTCCTTCTGCGGTGACCTGAAGACATAACTCTTTCAACAAATCTCCTGATCTGTTGAGAATTTAGTTTTAATTGTCAGGTTTTTAATTGGATTATTTTTCTACTTTATTTTACTGTTGTCGTTTTATTGTTGTGAGCTGCTCCGAGTCCTTCGGGAGAAGGGCAGCATATAAATGTGAAAAAAATAAAATAAAATAATAAATAAATAAATAAATAAATAAATTCTTCATGTGAACATCTTGTTCTGACCACACGAATATATTAAACAACTAAAACCATGTATGTACCACTGACTTTGCCATTTTATTCAGTGACATCCGGATTCCTAGACCCACCAGCTATATAATTTCATCATATTGGGGGGAGATTGGGGAGAAAATAAATAGTGGGCAGAGAAAACCTAGAGAAATAGTAACAAGCAGGGGAAAATAATAAATCCATTTCTTAATTAAGCCAAAGGCCAGCAGAATGAAATTGTTTTTCTACTAATGGTGTAGTCTTATCAGAATCTTCTATTCAAGTCTACTGTACCACAGAGTTCTAGAATCTATGTGTGCCAAAAAGTTCACTGTTCTTCTCTCAGTTTATTTGAATTAGTGGGCAGATTCAGTGAATTTTTAATGAAACAATAACGGGAATATAAAAGTCTTGGTGAGCTCTATTTACCATTGTATATCCCCAGGGCAATTGCAGAGTTAAGTATCAGCTATAAAGCTCAGGGCAGATTTTCATTTAAAGTTCAAAATACCTAATTTATATTTCATATATTCTAATGAGTAGTTTTATTACTCTTCTCTCCACTGCCTCAGATGGTGAATTCTCAGTAGCTTGCTTCTCAGCAAGTCCTACCTACTAATCAAATAACAAAACTACATGTTAACATATTTCATCAAAGAGTGAAGAATTAACTTTTTAAATATTTGACAATGAGTGTAAAACTTTTAAAACTGACCCTAAATAAACAATAACAATTACACCTTTAGAGAAAAACATTGCATGGGATTTTCTTTTTGATGTACAACCGAAGGTGTACAAAAACAAACAGAACAAATTCTAGCACAACTTTTTAAACACTGTATTAATGCCAGCATATTTACTTGCCCACTAAAATGCTTCATGATTTTCCTTTAGGGAACTGACAATATTAATTTCGAAACAGAAGTAATCTGCAGCAATCCCCAACATATCAGATCTTTCTCCAAAGCCTTCCAATTACTGGACAATCATTTCTTAGATCCCTTGAAAAAACCAAATCCATACTTTGGTTATCTATACAGTATTTTTAAGTAAATATGGAATTATGTCGCAATAGAATTCCTGTTTAAAAGTCTCTAACCTTGCAGAAAGTCAAAAAGAGCTTTAAAAGAAGCTAGTAGAAAGACAATAGGAGATTTTTATTGAATTTTGATTTTTTCATTTCATGCAGCCACCCATTATACCCCCTTTAGCTAGCAGTTGTGCAACATAAATTAAAATCCTATCCCAAGTCCTATACTCCACATTAGGGCAGCAGACATAAAATGGCAGCTGTGGGTAGCAGAATAAATTGGTGTCTCAAGTAAGTGAAGTGAAATAATGCACAATATAAGTTTTGTGTGTGTGTGTGTGTGTGTGTGTGAATGTTAATCAACCTCATATATTTTCATGGCTGTTAGTGATGCCACATAGAAATAGTAACCATCTTCAGAATTGAATATAACAGCCCTTATAGCTGGCTGATTTTCAAGTTCATTAACAATTACTAAACCCTAAGCAACTAATGGGGTGAAACAATCTAAGTGTTAATCAGGCAACAGAAAGATGAGAAGCACACCAAGGAGTTGGGCTGCTTTTGCCTAATCTTTGCTCACTTCAACTCACTCTTTTCCAGGCTTGTGGCTGTAAAACAGGCTGTCATTGGCATGAAATGTTAAAGCAAAAGCTGAGTTTTCATTTTTAGGATTGTTTCAAGATAATAACAAATCCACTTAGGTCTTGCTTCCAAAAAGCCTGCTAATGTATTAGTTTTTCTAATAGTCCTGATGATATACATTGTGTAAAATTTGATTCACTATTCATTTTCAGTTGACTATAACCACAAATAGACATTCATTAAATGTACATAGACACACATCTTGTGGAAAAATAATGCTGGATGGTGTGCAATAAAACTATAAAACAGAGATATATCAAAAGCAATTAAAAACAAAACTGGCCACGTAGCTAACTTCAAAAGTTGCTACAAATCCTTATGCTGACAGATAAAGGCAGAATGCATCAATTATCACAGCAAACAAGAGGAAAACCTACTACGCACAAAATCCACCTGGGCCTTCTATAATTTTGTAAACAGCAAACTTAAAGACTCAAGATCCATCCCACCACCAAAAGGGCCAAATGGGAAAGACTGTAATGATGAAACCATTAAGGCCAACCTCTTCAACATGTTCTTTGGTTCAGTATTTGTAAACAGCAACAGATCATGCCCCACATTTTCCAATTGTACCACAACTAATCACAACAATCTAATACATGTCAATTTCACAGAAGATGCCATTAAACAGGCATTATACAACCTAAAACCATCTCTATCTATTGGCCATGATGGGTTATGTGTCTACTTCTTTAAAAAGCTCTCAACCACTATAGCAGAACCTCTTGGTATAATCTATGAAATATCTTTCAGATTGAGCTCCTTGCCTAGCTTATTGTCACTAGCCACAGTCATCCTTATTTTCAAAAAAGGTGACCCCAGCCTAGTTGAAAATTACAGACCAATATCATTATGTTGCATCACATGCAAAGTCATGGAATTAATCATAAACCAATCCATTACCCTCTTCTTAGAGACAAACAACCTACTCTCAAATAAGCAGCTTCAGAAAAAAAATGTCCTGCAATCTGCAACTCCTACACCCCAAAAACATATGGACTTCACAACTCGACCAAGGTAAAGCAATAGACTGAATTTATATAGACTTCTGTAAAGCCTTTGATTCAGTAGCACACAACAAGATACTTCTAAAACTAAAATCTTACGGCATTTCTGGATCCCTGCATAAATAGATAGCTGCATTCCTATCAAACAGGCAACAAGTAGTCAAAATAGAGAATGCCCTATAAAACCCTGCACCAGTTAACAGCAGTGTCCCCCAAGGAAGCGTTTTAGCACTCTTTATACTTTACATAAATGACCTTTGTGATCATATTATAAGCAACTGTGTTCTCTTCGCTGATGATGTAAAATTATTCAACATCACTGACAATGCTGCTACCCTACAGAAAGACCTTGATTATCTATCAGAATGGTCAAACAATTGGCAACTCCAAATCTCAACCAACAAATGTTCTGTCCTACATATTGGCAAAAAAAAAAATCAAAACACTAAATACAAGCTGGGCAGATATGACATTGTAGACGACCCTCACTCTATTAAGGACCTTGGAGTACTCATCTCAAATGATCTAAGTGCCAGAGCTAATGTAACAACATTGCCAAAAAAGTATTAAAAATTGTTAACCTAATCTTGTGTAGCTTCTTCTCCGGTAATAATGAACTGCATTATTACCGGAGCATAATGTGAAACCAGGGCATACAAAACTTTTGCTAGACCAATTCTTGAATATAGCTCATCTGTCTGGAACCTGCACTACATATCGGACATTAATACAATTGAATGAGTCCAGAGATATTTCATGAGAAGAGTCCTCAACCCCTCTGCTCGCAACAGAATACCTTATGCCACCAGACTTCAAATTTCGGGATTAGACAATTTAGAACTTCACCGTCTTCAGTCAGACCTAAGTGTAGCATATAAAATTATCTGCTACAATGTCCTACCTGTCAATGATTACTGCAGCTTCAACCACAACAATACACAAGCACACAATAGATACAAACTTGTGATAAACCGTGCTAAACTTCATTGCAGAAAATACGACTTCAGTAACAGAGTCATTTATGCCTGGAATGCACTACCTGACTCTGTGGTTTCTTACCCTAACTCCCAAAACTTTAACTTTAGACTGTCTTACTGTTGACCTCACCCCATTTCTAAGAGGTCTCTAAGGGCTGTGTATAAGTGCACCAGCATGCCTACCGTATCTGTCCTAATGTTCCCTTTTATATGTATCCATTTCATGTATTCATAATTATGTTTATACTTATATCTGTTACCTATTACATGCTTGATGAAATAAAATAAATAAATAAATAAAATTATTATCTAGAAAATTTAATGATGACATAACACACACCCCAAACTCTGGATCCTGCAAGTAGAGCCAAGAGTGGAACAAAGACCTTCTATGCAGCTCATTGCCAAACAAGGGAGCAAATGCTTTGACTAAAGGCACATAGCTACACCCTACTTTAAGAGGAAGCCCTGACCCATGATCCTGCATTGGAATCAACTGTCTGATCTCTGTATGTTGCATGCTTCAAGTCAACTTGTGAAATTCTCACCTATGGACTGACTGACAAACCCTGCAGAAAGTCAAAAAGGGTTTTTTAAAAAGATAGTAGGAAGACATAGTTCTTGGAATTGTACTAAAATAAATATTAAACACATATAGATAGTGATTGACCTAGCTCTTGGAATTCTGGACTTGATTTTTTACTATTCTTCTATGCATTCCTGTTTAAAGCAAAACCACTCAAGTATTTTTTTTTACTTTTTTTTCAAAGACCCTGTTTTGATTTGCATTCCTCCCTAGCAGATTGGAGCCATAGCATATCTCTTCTATTGGATCTAATTGGATGGAGAGATGTAACTGGGGCAAGATGGTGCCTGAAATATCCCAGTCCCATGCCACTGGAGGACTTTAAAGGTCAAAAACAGCACCATGAATTGGACCCAGAAGCAAACAGGCAACCAGTACAGCTCAGAGTAGAAGTGTAGAGGCACATATAACTACTCACACTGCTGCATTTTGCAGCAGCTGAAGTTCTTCGATACTCTTCAAGGGAAGTCCCACGTAGAATGCATTACAGTAATCCAATTAGGAAATTAGTAGGGAGTGAGTGACCATGAACAGAGCCTTTTGATCTAGAACAGACACAACTGCTGCCCAGCATGAAACTGTGCAAAGAGCCTCTTAGCCACAACTGCTGTTCTTTGAGCAGAAGTTGCAAGTCCAGAATTACTCCTGAGTTGTGCACTGGTCTGTTAGTGCAACTCTACCCAGCAACAAAGAGGGCATAGTCCTAGAACCAGAAGACCCCAAAACCCAATGACCTTGCCAGAGTTCAACTGAAGCCTATTTTTCCCATTCAGACCCTTACATCCTCCAGGCAGACATCCACAACATGACTTAATTGTCCAGGGAAAGAAATGTATAACTGAGTATCATCAGCATTATGATGATGCCTAGTCCCATGATGACAGATGAAATCACACATGTAGATTTGTAAAGAGTAAGTGTAAGTAAGAGTAAGAGTAAAGTGAATATTGAATCCTGTGGCGTCCCACACAGAAGGGACTGAGGGTGGGATCTCTCTCCTCCTAGTCGCTACTGACTGGAATCAACCAGGGAGAAAGGAAGTGAACCAGCACAACACAGTGCTTCTCAGCCCCAATCCTCAGAGCCAATCCGTAAGGATATCATGATTGATGTATTGAAAGCTGCAGAGAAATCAAATAGAGCAAGAATGAATACACAACTCCCATCCTGCCCTGTAGTACAATGTGTGACTACTGTTGGGCTCTGGTTGACCAAGATAGGCCATGAATTTCTGAGTTACCTCAGACCACACTTTCAGAAAAGGCAAGACCATGATTCTGGAGATCTCCACTGCCAATCACAAAAGGAATCAAGGGGCTCAGGCAAGGAGGATGCTAAATAGCAAGAAGACTGGTATTACAGACTGATCTGGCAGAACTTAAAAGCCAGGGCTTCTGAAGGTTTGCTGCCTGATAAGGGGCTGAGACCAAGGAACTGGGACACAAAACTGGTATAAGACATTGGTCTTGCAGTCCCTGAGAATGGCCAGCTTCTTTTCTTCACCTTATCTTCTCATGCCCACCTCCATCATACCATAGTACTTTGGCCTGCTCCGTTTTCCCAGTCCCCCATGCTTTTTTTAAGGCTTCCCAACCACTCCATGGATAAAATACCAACCCCCTTGAGGCACTTCAGCTTCAGTAGCTTCCAGTACCATCAGACTACTCAGTGATCAACTCCACTCCCAAAGAATCCAAAACAACCCCCTTCCAATAATGGTATGTCGGAATGACCATGGAAAGCAGAGCAATGAGAGTCAAGCAAGGAAACTATCCATTAAAACACTGCTTACCCTTCAGCAGAAGAGTAGATGAGACAAGAGGCTCAGAAGAAACCCTTCCTGGTTTTTGGTTGTAAAGGGGATGGGGATGAAGAAGACTTAACAGATTCTATTGATGTATCCTTATAATAAAAATAGAATTAGCTCATCTGGTCTTGTTTCCTGTCTGGTCTATTTTGTAAGGCTGACATCAATCTTGCAAGTCTGGCAAAAAACAAGGCAGGCCAATCAGGAAAAAAAACCAAACCTAGTTTCAGTCCAGATAGGTGCAAGTTCAGATATTCCCTTAGCGTTCCATACAAATAATAAATATCACACAAATGCAAGGACAGTCTGTTCAATTATAGAACATTCTGTCCTGAATAGAAGGACAGAAATATGCTAATTACTCTTGTGATCAAGCAATATCAACCCTTTAATTAAAATTACATTATTGGCAAATATTATGTTTGCCACATATGGATTATGTTCATAAAATCTCAGGATATGATAATAAACATACTAAAATCATTTGTATTACTATGACTAGCAAGATTTACGGTTAAATTGTAATATTAGATGTAATTATGCATTTCCATTTCCTCCTACAGCCTCTCTATAATGGGAAATAAAAAATGGGAAAACCTATTAAGGAACTTATAGTTAATTTTTGTTGTATCCAGTTCTTACATGATAGTAAATCAATATGCTAAATTTTGTACAGTTACCTGATATTGTTTCAGAAACAGTAATGGAAAATGCTCTGACTGGAAACAGTACAGCGGTTAATATTCATGCCTTCTTTTAGATAATTTATTTATCCTAAAAATAGTACTGCATTTTTTAAAAAAAAACCCTAATCAGATCTAAAACACATAACAATGAAAAAATTAAAGACAAAAAGAGATAATGGAAGTTACAATTTATTGATTTAAGACAGCATACAACTTAAATCTTTTCTTCAGAAACCAAGAAATACTTTGTTGAAATTTTATTCACTTTCACTGAATAAAACATAGCAGGAAACGTAGCTGAATGATAGAACTGGAAATGGCCATTTAAGAAACCAAGACCAATATCCAGCTCAGTGCAAGAGTCTAAAATAAATAATATTTCTATTGGACATTCCATAATTATATTTCTACAAGTATATTTCAGCCATATTCTAAAAATTATAGCTGGGTTATAATTTTTAATTGTTTAATTTTGATTTTTACTTCTATTTTAGCAGGATTTTAGTTTTATTGTACTTAGTATTCCCTTATCTGGGGTTTCTGGTGAGATGGTGATGCATCAGTTCATATCTCTGAGCGAACCATCAGTTAATTTTATATCATAACATGATGGCTGGACTTTTTCATTGAAGCATTAGAATCAGAATTTGCCTTGGTTTTGGTTTTATGTGATAAGCGAGTTTTTGTAGAGGCATGATGTGCTGACAGCACATAATGTAAACTAAATTTGGAACTCACAATATCTTATCTTACAACTTAATATACATGTCCTAATAACACAGGCAGCTGGTAATAAAGCTAAGAGCATAAACTTGATTTATTATAATAGTATTACTATAATACATTTATTTAAAAATCTAAAAATAGAGCATTTTTTCCCAATTCTCTTTAATTTTTTCACAATTATTTAAAATAATTTATCAACCTATATTAGCTATACAGGTAGTCCTCGACTTATGACCACAATTGATTCCCAAATCTATGTTGCTAAGTGAGAAATGTATTAAGTGAGTTTTTCCCCATTTTATGACTTTTCTTACCATATTCATTAACTGAATCACTGCAGTTGTTAAATTAGTAACATGTTTGTTGACTGACACTAGTTTCCCCATTGACTTAGCTTGTCAGAAGGTTGCAAAAGATGATCACATGACCCTGGGACACTGCAACCGTCATAAATCTGAGTCAGTTGTCAAGCATCCAAATATAAATCACGTGACCATAGAGATGCTGCAATGGTCCTAAGTATGAAAAATGGTCGTGTCACTTTTGGACATCGTATTCTGTCAGAAATTATAACAAAACATTCACATGTGACAGCAAGCATTATATGCCAACCATTTGTATTCTTGTCACAATGACAGTTACCAGACCCTGGGTATTTTCACAAATCATGCTAAACCATATTTGTTTGTTTGTTTGTTTGTTTGTTTGTTTAATTTATATTGCTGCCTAT
>JANHZT010004304.1:58026-68594 GCA_032468215.1 Stegonotus admiraltiensis | reverse complement strand
AGCAACAGCTGATCACATGAGCCATTTAATGGGCCATCCTACTCTGGGTTCTGCAGGCCCACTGGCAGAACCAGGTCTTCAGCGCCTTCCGGAAAAGAATTAGAGTGGGGGCCATTCTAATCTCTGGGGGAATGATGTTTCAGATAGAGGGAGCCACCATGGAGAAGGCCCTTCTTCTGAGTCCTACCAGGTGTATCTCCCTCGGGGATGGGACCTGCAACATTCCCTGCCCCCTTGTTCTAATGTCTCTGTCAAGAGACGGTCCCTCAGATAACCTGGTCCCAATGAAGGGCTTTAAAGGTGACAACCAGCACCTTGAATTGCACCCGGAAGCAAATCAGTAACCAATGCAACTCCCGCAGGAGAGGTGATACATGTCCACACCAGGGTCTGCACAAAACCATGTGGGCCGCTGCATTTTGCACCAACTGGAACTTCCAGATACTCTTCAAGGGCAGCCCCATGTAGAGCGCTTTGCAATAGTCAAGATGGGAAGTGACTAAGGCATATGTTTTGGCTTAATATGATTTGTGAAGGCACATCATGTGGTTTTTATACCACATTTCATGACTTGATGTGTTGTGAAAATTCAATTAATTGTAGATGTTTGATAAATTAAGCCACCCATTTCTAAAGAGACCCGACTGCCACTGAAAGCAGAATCAAAATAATCCTGATTTAGGAGACATCAGCTTTTGTTTACACAGTGCCCTTTTCTAATGTTGTTTCCTTGTATGTGATTCTAATCATATAAAATTGATATTTAAAGAAATATCATTGAAGAATGGTCATATCTAGTAAAATCTAGCTTCAAATGTCATGCTAAGGGATTGATTAAATAACAGTTTTGTGGTATAGTGAAATAGAGAATGGTTATTTTTGATCACCTATTGCACTTATTACTGTATGTAAATTGGATGTCTATGGGTGCATTTATTACTGTTTTAGGGTAGAAATCCACATCCAATCTTTATATTTATAAATATTTATAAGCAAACAATTAAATTGTTAGCTCAAAATTTGTTAATGGAATTGTTGAGCATGTGATCCCTGAATGATTTCTTTCACTTCTCTGGGTATCCAGAACGTTTTTGCACAAAGACTTTCTATATTATATAGCTGAGGAAAGAAATATGCCTGAAGAGTCAATATTCAAAGAAGGCATCCATGTCAGCAGTCATTCTTCTTGTAAAGGGCTACTAATAAAATTAAGTTTTGGGGGACATTCTAAGTGGATGTTTAATGGCATGTTAGTCCTCCTCTTTTAAAAAAAATCACTTTGTTTCACTCTATCTAACTAAAGATACACTGCCAAGAATGCTAAGCGGTATGAAAGATGCTATTTCTCTTTATTACATTTCCTGTCTAATACTTGCACACGAAAAAGAGCTGTAACTGAATTTTAAGTTTGACACCATCTTGCATATCACCACAGTCTACTTGCAGGCTGTCTTTCAGCAAAACAGAATGACTCTAAAAGCTATTATACCATCAGCTGTGGCAGATGGCTGTAGGCATGCAGAGCTAGGTATACTGCTGCTGTTGCCATATTTTGCAATGTAATTTCTGTATGCTTCTAAAGTTTAATAAAAAAAAAATAGTTAAACCAGAAAAACAAACCAGACAGATGCACACGCAGATTTGCAGTGACACTTCTCTCAGAGGAAAAAGAATATAACATAGTAGAATTGCAAATGTTAATGAGAAGGAGGGGGGAGGGGGGAGGAATGAAGAGACTGAGATGACAGTAGGCAATCTAAAAATCTTTATTGACCTAATATGAACATAGTATCCATTTCCTGACCTTAAGGATGATTCACATTAGATTTCTTATCTGCTTCTTATTGAATCAACTGCAATTTATGTAATTTTCTTGGTTTTTAGCTGCAAAAGACCAATATACAGTGTAGCTATCTTTGGAAACCATTAATGCGAAATATATGCTCTCTGTTTTTCTATCCTTTGGACACCATAGGAGGAAAGAACTTGTAGTGTTTATTTCCATTATATTGAACCACAAAGACATATTATAAACCAATAAGACCTCTGTCTTATTTGCAGTCCAGTATGAAAATCACTTAAAATCATTGTTAGCTATTTCAGCGTTAGTGATGCTTTTTGTCTAGAACACTTGGTAGCAAATACTTGTTATGCTGTGGTCAAAAGAAGAGATTTGTCTAGCTCATATTGGAAGCTGCCATCTGTTATGTGCATGGCCCCTACCCATTAAATTTCTAGAATTGCCCTCTATCACCATTTTGGCTGGCCACAAGAGACTCTGGATACAAGGAGAACAGATTATCATTTGGGACATGAGAGAGGGAGAGACATATACACATACATACATACACACACACACACACTTACATACATACATACATACTAAAAGGACTATCAACCAAGGTAATTACATTATTTGCCTTTATTTATGTCATTTGTGTGATGACACCATACTGCAAATGATATAAATCACCACATACTTTCTGACCACATACTTCAGGAATAATAGTGTTCCCCAGTTTGTCCATTAAATTGAGGCTTCTGTGTAATTAAAACTCCTACTGAGTGAACTTGCTGAGCTTATTTTTAGGAAACTATCTGTAATTGGTCTTTGAACAAGCAGGGTTACTTTTAAGTTTAATTTGTTAAATAAGCCACAATGCCTATGTTTTGACATAGACATTAAGCCATATGCCTTGTTTTCCAAACTAATAGCTACCTATATACCACATGTTCAGCCAAAGTAAACCCATTGATGCACAATACAGCAGGTATGTGCAGCCCAAAAATCCTGCTCTACCTCCTATCACATGTTCATGAAAATGTGTCCCTGTGCATAGAAGGAAGAAATCTGAACAATTCAGTTTCCCTAATCTGTCCAGAGCAACCAAAAAAAAAAGGGGGGGGGTATAGGGAGAGGAGGCTGGACCAATAAGCTCATACTTATAACAATACCAAATCAATGTACAATGGATGTAGAGCTCATTAATGACAAAGTGAAAGTATTTTGGCCTTCTAAAAACATGATAGAAAAATGATGCAGCACAGCCATCCTATTGCTCTGAGAAGAGTGTATAACCAGGAGATGTGGTTATTTATTAGTTTGTTTACAAAAGATATAGAGCTACCATTCAATAGATTCTTAGAATAGCTGTGCATTCTATTAACTATAGGAAGATATATCATTCACTTGAAGGATGACCACAAAGAAAAAGGGATTACCAAATACCAGAGAACAATAGGATTGCTTATTATGTTCAGTGTTGAGTATTGAATGACAACTCAAATGGACCAATTAGAAGCGAGTAATTAGAGCAGGAGATTTAGAAGCATGTCAGTGGCTGAAGCCGCAGACAGCTCCCTTTAAACAAGGCTGCGCGGCTAGGCAATCCATTGCTATACTGGAGCTAATAAATTACTGTAACTGTTGTGTGTGTCCTGTGTCCTTTCTGTGCCCACTATTCAACACTGGTGAGGACAACCGGACACCAGGTTACTGAACCTCCACATGGCAATCAGCGGCCATCGAACTCAACAGCTAAGCAAGATGTCTTCAATCAGTCCACCCACACCATTCAACCCAGCTGGAGAAGACTGGGAATCGTACATGGAAAGATTCCACATATTCCTGCAAGCAGATGACTTGCTAAGCTTATCGTAGCAAAGAAGGAGGACACTCTTCCTCACACACTGTGGAGCATCTGTATTTAAAATGGCAAAAGCCTTAGCGTCACTGACAGAGCTGAGAAAGATGACCTGGACAGCCCTGCAAGGCACACTGAAAGCACACTATGTCCCCCAAGCTTCATCCCTGGTAAGAAGGCACAAATTCTACTGGAGGGACCAGAGGGAAGGAGAATCAATAAGCAAATTTGTGGCAACACTACGCAAAATAGCCACCACTTGCGAATTCTCAAATCTGAATGAGGCCATGAGGGATTGTTTGGTGTTGGGGCTGAGAGACCTCACATTGCAAAATCGATTACTTGCAAAGCCCAGAATAATGTTTCAAGAGGCTATGGAAGAGGCAACGGCGACTGAGGCATCCCAGAAATCCACAGCCACAATGAAGAAAATAAATAAGGGGCTGCAAGGGAAGGAAGAATCCTCAATTCACTACGAGGATGTGGAAACCGAGTCGGAAAAGGATGAAGTGCATCACCTCCATTCAGAATGGAAGGGGAGACCCCAAGAAAAAGGAAAGAAAGAGTTCTGGTGTGCAGGATGTGAAGGAAATCACCCAAGGATGGAGTGCAGATTCCAAGATGCAATCTGCCAGCGGTGCGACTGGAAAGGGCACATCACAAGAGCCTGCAGGACATCTCAGCCAGTATCCCGCAGGAACAGGCAAACCAGCCCACCACCAAGAACCAGACAATTCCAAACAGGCAACCAGAAGCAGACGTTTGGAAGAAACCGCAGAAATGAGGACTATGGATCGGAAAGAGGGGAAACCCATCAGACGATAATAGTCGGGCACTCGAGCGCAGGACAGTCGAAGAAGATGGTGGTGACTGTTTACATCGAGGAAGGGCCATGCAAAATGGAGGTCAACTCAGGGTCATGCCTGTCCATGGTCTCCTAGATGACCATCAAGCAATTAATCCCCAGTCTCGCAACCAGCGAACTCAAGCATCAAAGACTCACCCTGAAAGACTCATCAGGGGAACCAGATTCTGGTGCTGGGCATCAGAAATTTCAATGTAAAGTTCAAGGACTTCCAGGGGAAACTGCCCCTCACCATAGTGGACCAGGACAGACCTAGCCAATTGGGCCTGCAGTGGTTCGAACCTTTGGGACTGGCAGTGACTGGAGTCAATCAAGTGGAAGATGATGGCTGGGAAGAGGAACTGATGAGGGACTTCGCAGATGTTTTTGATGGCAAATTGGGCAAGTACACCCCAATATCATTTAACCTAGATCCCCAAGTTGCCCCTATCAGAATTAAACCTAGGAGGGTTCCTTTTTCTCTATGGCCCAAAATAGATGAGCAACTGGGTAAACTTGTGGCCCAAGGGGTATTGGAGCTGATGGACCATGCTAAGTGGGAGACACCGATAGTAACCCCCACAAAGCCAGATGGTTCAGTGCACCTCTGTGGAGACTATAAGAGCACACTGAATAAAGAGTTACAACAGAGTGCCTACCCAGTACCCATTGTGCAACACCTTTTACACTCCCTGGGGAAAGATATTTGCAAAGCTCGATCTGGTCCAGGCATACCAACAGCTACCTGTAGATGATGCCACAGCTGAAGTGCAAACAATAGTCACGCACAGGGGAGCATTCAAGTGCAAACGCCTGCAGTTTGGAGTAAGCATAGCCCTGGGACTATTCCAAAGTCTTATGGAACGCCTGTTACAGGGAATTGAAGGGGCCGTTCCCTACTCTGACGATGTGTTGATTTCAGTCATAAATCAGAAAAGACTGCAGCAGCATTTGAGGGCAGTGCTAACCAGATTCCAAGAGGTGGGGTTGAAGGTAAAAAGGGACAAGTGCCAGCTAGCCGAAAAACAAGTAGAGTTCCTGGGATACCTAATCAATGGTTCAGGAATACGACCCACCCTGGGCAAGCTAAAGGCGATCAGAGAAGTACCAACCCCCACAAATAAAACAGAATTACAGGCATTTCTGAGGTTATTGAACTTTTACAATATTTTCCTGCCACAGAAAGCCTCGATTGCTGAGCTACTACACCGGCTACTGGATAGGAGAACGGAGTGGATGTGGGGGAAGAACGAAAAGAACACATTTGAACAGATAAAAAGACTATTAACCTTGGACAGCATATTAGTGCAGAACAGTGGAACGTTGCCACTATGACTGACTTGCAATGCACCCCCATTTGGCATTGGAGCCATATTAAGCCATTGCATGCCGAATGGCAGAGAAGCCCCCATCGCCTTCTACTTGCGAACACTATCCAAACCAGAAAGAAACTACAGCCAATTGGATAAAGAAGCATTAGCTTCTGTGGCTGGCATCAAAAGATTCCATGAGTACTTATATGGAAGAAGATTTGAACTAATAACGGACCACAAGCTGCTCCTAGGAATCATCATGGGAGACAGACCTACGTCCCCCATCCTATCACCAAGAATGCTGAGATGGACGGAATCCTTCACAGCCTACGACTACCAACTAAAATACAGACCGGGAAAGACCATCGACCACGCTGACACATTCAGCAGATGCCCATTACTGGATCCAGTGGAGGACCCAGCACCAGCCACAACTACCTTGCTAATAGAGACCATGGAGAACACTCAAATCTCGGCTGCAGACATCACGAAAGCAACAGCAAGGGACAGAACTTTGGTGCGGGTTTTGAATTGGGTCTGGAAGGGATGGCCTGAGATGGGCATAGACACTGAATTCCAATCATTCAAAACAAGGCAAACAGAACTATCAGGACTAAGAGGGTATTTGTTATGGGGGGATAGAATAATAATTCCAAAATCATTAAGGAATGACATATTAGATTTGGTACACGAGGGACACCCGGGCATAGTGAAAATGAAGGCACTGGCAAGAAGCTACGTTTGGTGGCCGGGAATGGACAAAGAAATAGAGACACGGGTAGTGACTTGTACACCCTGCCAGGAATCTCGCCCATCACCACACACAGCACCCACACATGACTGGGAGAATCCTGGGGCCCCTTGGTCCTGGATACACATAGATTTTGCAAGGTTGTGCCAAGGAAACACATTTCTGATCACTGTTGATGCCTACTCTAAATAGTTAGAGGTAAATTTAATGCCATCAATAATGACAGAAGCAGTCATCTGAGTCCTCTGGAGACTGTTTGCAACACATGGTTTACCCGATATGGTAGTTTCCAATAATGGGCCCCAGTTTACGGATAACCAATTTGAAATGTTTTTAGCCAGCCAAGGGATCCAGCACATGCTATCCGTGCCCAGAAAACCGTCCACTAATGGATTGGCTGAAAGGATGGTGAGGATAACAAACCTTAGCAAGACTGGGCCAGGGGACATACAGGCAAAAATAGATAAACTACTAAGCATACAGCACATCACACCCAGTGCCAACACACACGCAAGTCACAGGCCCTTTGTCCTACAGGATAGAAACAGAGGACCGCCGGAGCTGGAAAAGACACATAGATCAGCTCAGGGGCCGATCAGTCAGAAAAGAACATGAATCACAAGAGGGAACCCAGGGGCATAAAAAGGAAATTCACACAGAAACAGACCAGGCCCTAGACAAAACACCACCAAATGAACAACAGGGACAACACTCAAATCCGTCTAGAGACAGCGAACACTTATCTGGGATCCAGGAGGGAGTTCTCAATAGCAGCAACTGTCTACCATTCCAAATGGAGGAGGAAGGAATAAACATCCAACAAAATAGGCCCACGCCAGCGGCGGAGTTTGAGAGCGTTCCGGAGGCACCTCCAGGAGAGACATAGAACTTGACCTCTCGCTCCAAGATCACTGGAACAACTGAACTGCACAGGTCTAGTCGCGCCCCGAAAAGGCCCGCCTACTTGCGTGACTATGTGGCTTGAGAGACTCTAGGATTGGTTAATGCTGATCTAGAGGGGAGGGGTGTTGAGTATTGAATGACAATTCAAATGGACCAATTAGAAGCGAGTAATTAGAGAGGGAGATTTAGAAGCACATCAGTGGCTGAAGCCGCAGACAGCTCCCTTTAAAAGAGGCTGCCGCGGCTAGGCAATCCATTGCTGTACCGGAATTAATAAATTACTGTAACTGTTGTGCATGTCCTGTGTCTTTTCTGCGCCCACTATTCAACATTCAGTATTTTATACTGATCAAGTATCAAAGGCACTTGTGAAACTAAAGCATCAGCTTTGGCAAACTTGCAGTTTTACCCCTGGAGAATACCTTCTGGAATCTATGTTCAAATGAATTCAACTGATTCAGGTTCTTCATAAAGTGACATATAGGATTAACTTCATGTAATCTCTCTCTGCAAAACTTCTTAGGCTATTTTCTCATCTTTCTTTCCAATTTTCTCTATTGCTTAAATAGTGCCACTTGAGCTGTCATTAATTCCTAGGAATACAAGTTTGCTCTTGAATTTGCATCAGGAAGAGTCTCAAATATTCTTCTCAGAACAAGAGCATAAAATAAAAGTCACTTTACAAATCACATCAAATCCACTCTTTGATTTAAAAAATAATAATTTGAGAAGATTAACCCACCATCATCTAACTCTTCAGGAAAAATTGCTTTTTATGTGCATCTAATCAGAAGGGAGATGAAGGAGTACAGTACTAATTTCCTACAGCCATTTAATAAGTAAACTTTATTAAGGAAATGATACTTAGACTTTATCTAAGTTAACTAAGAGTTACCTTTCAGGCCAATAGCTTTCCACCAGAGACATAATGTAAGATTATATAGATTTATGGGATAATATTATACAATAAAAAAACAAAGGTCTCCTGGGTTACATAAATAAAGGATTGAATTGTTTAAATAACTGCAGTAAAAGTGATCTTTCTGGCTAAGAGTATATGCTACAATCGATAGATTTAAAAATGAAATGTGGAATAATTTTAAAATATTCCACATATTTTATGGAAAAGGCATGTTTGAATCAGTGTTAATTCAATTTTCTGGACAATAAAGTTTTGTAAAAATGTGAAAATCAGATTTCTCTTTGC
Organism: Stegonotus admiraltiensis; assembly: GCA_032468215.1. Lineage (NCBI taxonomy): Eukaryota > Metazoa > Chordata > Lepidosauria > Squamata > Colubridae > Stegonotus > Stegonotus admiraltiensis. The sequence goes on along the minus strand of JANHZT010004304.1, from coordinate 59,932 downwards.
AATTTGAGCTTTTCTGCAAAGCTTTTTTCATTTGAGCATAGTCAAGATTCAGGGTTTTGTTTTGTTTTTTAATGTTTATAGGCTATGGACTAGCAACCAAATTTAGTCTTCTGTCAAAAGGCAGTTGTCAGCATTTCACCCAAAAGCACATACTAGTTGATTGAGCTTTTAGCATATGTATTGTGTATTGAGACTGCTAAGAACTGATACCTGTTATGGCCAAAAATAAAGCTTCCTTAACACCAAAAAGAGCAAATTTAAGGCTTATGTCAGGCTACATAAAAGAAGCTGGGAACTGAAAAAATGTACAAAAGCCAAATCAAACCAGCTCTTGATATTTAGAGATATTTAGAGCATTAAACAATATTACAAAGCTCCAACTTTGTATGCCAGTGCTAGATTATCTATCCCACCACTCGACTCTTTCTCGGGGCTTTCCATCATTGATTGATTATGTGCCACCAAATTATTTTTGACTCCTAGCAACCGCACAGATTTTTTCTCCAAACATTCTATCTCTAAACTGTTCTTTCATATCTCCCAATGGTGCACCCACCATCTCTGTAACTGAGTCCATCCACTTTGCTACTGGTTGTCCTCTTCTCTTTTCTTCTGCCATTTCCAACATTGGATCCTTTTCCAAAGAGCTGGTTCTTTACATAATGTGTCCAAAGTAAGAAAATTTGAACATATTCATTTGTTCATTGAGTGAGAACTCTGGGTTGATTTGTTGTGTGATCCAACATTTTGTTTTCTTCATTGTCCATAGTATTTTCAGGAGTCAAGATGAAAAGCTTCAGTACTCTTCCTGTCCTGCATTTTTTAAAATCCATATAGTGTCACAGGACATACCATTGTTTGCATGATTTTGAACTTTGCAGATAAAGGCACATCACAGTATTTGAATGTCTTTTCCAAGGCCTTCATAAACATATTCACACCAAGTGTTAGTGTGTGGTGTATTTCTTGCACCCTTGTTCCTTTACTGATGATGGTTGATCTTAAAAGGCAGAAACTATTCACTACGTTGATACCTTCATTTTCAGCGCTAAGGCTAATTGTTTTACCTGTTGTCATTAATTTGATCTTCCTTATATTTAATTTTTATCCCATTTTTTTCATTGGGTTCTTTGACTTTTGTTACTAAGGCTCACAGGTTCTTTGCATTTTCAGTTATGAGTACAGCATCATCAGCATAGTGCAAGTTAATCTTGTTTTTTACTCCAGTTTTAAAACTATGTCCATCTTCTTCCAGTTTAGATAACCTTAATACATATTTCACATATAGGTTGAATAAATAATGGGAACGTGAGCAGCCTTGTCTCACTCCTTTGCCAACTTGGAGCCAGTCTGTTTCACCATGTTCTGCCTGGACTGTGGCTTCCTGACTTGTAGATAAATTTCTCATGATGACAGTGAGATGTTCTGAGATTGCCATTTTTATAGCACATTCCATAGCTTGACGTGAACAGCACAACGTAATGTTTTTCTATAATTGAAGAAGCACATACTGGGATTTTTTTATTTTATTTTTTTTGCATTCTTCAGCTTTTTCAATTATCCAGCGTACATCTGCAATAATGTCTCATTTCCTCGGCCTTTTCTAAAGCCAGCTTGAACATCTGCCATTTCTTTTTCCATGTAGGGCTCTAACTGTGTTGGATAATTCTAAGCATTATTTTGCCAGCATGTGAAATGAAGGATATTTTACAATATTATTCACACTCTGTTAAGTCTTCTTGTTTTGGTACTGGAATGCACATTGACCTCTTCCAAATGATTGGTCACTATGTCATTCTTCAGATTTGGAACACTATCGTGTCACCCTTAGTCCTTCTTTTCTCTAGACCAGTGGTAGGCAAACTTGGCTCTTTCACACCCTGTGGACTTCAACTCCCAGAATTCC
>JANHZT010004302.1:0-13414 GCA_032468215.1 Stegonotus admiraltiensis | reverse complement strand
TCTTAAAGCTGCCAAGTTTGAAGAACTCTGGTCAAGAGCATCAGAAAGACAGCGACCAAAGTGATAGCAGATGCTTAGCTGGATTGTATCCCTTTTCAGACTCCAGAGACCCAACTGATGTTGCCTTGCTCTCTGCTCTTCCTTTCAGGGCTCAGCAACATCATTGGGATCATCGTTTACATCTCGGCCAACGCAGGAGACCCTGGGCAGAGTGACTCCAAGAAGAGCTATTCGTACGGGTGGTCCTTCTACTTTGGTGCCCTCTCCTTCATCATTGCCGAGATGGTTGGTGTCGTTGCTGTCCACATGTACATCGAGAAGCACCGCCAGATCCGGGCCAAGTCTCACTCCGTGGCCCTCCTGAAGAAGTCCACCTTTGCCCGCCTGCCCACCTATCGGTACCGGTTCCGACGGCGATCCAGCTCCCGCTCCACAGAGCCGCGGTCGAGGGACCTGTCTCCCATCGGCAAGGGCTTTAACACCATCCCGTCCACCGACATCTCCATGTTTACCCTTTCCAGGGATCCTTCCAAGGTGACTATTGGGACTTTGCTGAACTCAGAGAGAGATCACGGTTTTTTACAGATCCACAACTCCCTCCCCAAAGAGTTCAAGGAATCTTTGCATAACAACCCCGCCAACAGACGAACCACTCCCGTCTGAGCCCAACCTGTCCCTGGATGGCCTTGGATTCTCCACTGGAGATGCCGTGTGTACAGAGGTGTATCATTGAGACTGCATGTGTGACCCACCCTTCCCTTCGATGGCGTAACCAGCAAAACCTTGTTTCTAAAGAGTAACCCTCGCTGTGCTCCCTGTCCACGGGCAGCCTAGATCTGAACCGGATGCTGTTTAGGGTGTCACATCCTAAACTGCCAGTTGTTTGGCCGAGTGATTGTGGCCTGGGTCTGAATGCATGGGGGGCCCTCAAGAACCCGCCCTCTTCGCTCGGTTGCCAAGACGGAATACCGGGCTTGGCCTCGTGCCAAGGGGACCCCGGGAACGATTCCGAGGGTGACCGCTTGGAGGCCCATCAAGAAGGTGGAAAGTGGTGTTGGGCCCCCATGGCTCTTCCTCCCCCCGCCCACCCCCTCCATCACCATGAAAACAGCCTTGGACTGTGGTCTCAATCCAGACGTAGCATCTGGGAACAAATCCAAGCATGAAAACGCGAAGCTTGAGTGCTTCCGAAAGACTTGGGCGATGCCCCCCTCCTTCTTTCTGGATGCCCCGAAGGAGGCGGGCTCTGGGGGCGAGGCTGTCTGTTCTTGTGTGCATGCATTAAACAGCCTGGAATCCAATTCCCTCCCACGATGCAGGAAGAGAGGTGGCTCTGAGCCGTCTTGGTGGGCTTTGGAAGGGCTCTGTATTCTCTTGCATATTCAACACTCTTTGTCAAGGTGTCAGGGGCAGAAATGCCCCCTCCCCTCCATTCCTGCCAAAGTTCTCCCAGCGGACGAGCATTTAATGTCACCCTTGGTTCAAGAATCTGAAAAGATGGCTCTGTATCTAGGTAGATGTTTCGCCACACATCTGCTTCTTCAGGTTTAACGTTCGTGTACCGCCTATGCCGTGGGATGATCGGAAGCACTTGAGATGTTGAAAGGGAAACCAATAAAACCCTATTGAATCAGACTTCGTGTTTGAGCGACTCTTTGTGTAAGGAAAGAAGGACCTGACGGGACAGGGGGAATCATGGGAAGTCAGGGAAGAGAAGTGGCACAAAGGGGAAGGAGGCTATTTCAAAAAGGCCCAAAGAATAGCAAAGTTGTCAGAGACCTCGGAGGTCTTCCAGTCCAACTCTCTGCTCAAGCAGGAGATTCTATACCAGTGATGGCTAACCTTTTTGCGATCGCATGCCAAAAGCGGGGGGAGACGGTGGGGTCACACACACGCGTGCCCACATCCATAATTCTATGCGCCCCGTCCCCCATGCTCCCCCCACTTTTGGCATGTGATAGCATGGTGGGCCCGGTAGGCCTGTTTTTCGCTCTCCCCAGGCTCCAGAGCCTTTCTAGAAGCCTGGGGAGGACAGAAACGGCCTCCCCCCCCCCACAGAGGCCTTCCGGAGGCCAGAAACAGTGTGTTTCCTGACTTCTGGTGGGCCCAGAAGGCCCAAAAATCAGCTGGCAGAGCTGAGCTCAAGTGCCCACTGATATGGCTCCATGTGCCACCTGTGGCACCCGTGCCATAGGTTCGCCATCAAGGACCTATACCATTCCAGGCAAATGGCTGTCCAGTCTCTTCTTGAAAGCAGTGATGGAGCGCCCACAATTTATTGAAGCAAGCTGTTCCACTGATTCATTGTCCTCACTGTCAGGAAGCTTCTCCTTAGTTCCAGGTTGCTTCTCCCCTGGATTAGCTTCCATCCGTTGCTTCTTGTCCTGCCTTCAGCTGCTTTGGAGAATAAGTTGAAACACCCTTTTTTTTTTTTTGGTGGCAGGCCCTCAAAGAAGCGGAGGGGGTCAGCCTATTTTCCAAAGCATCAGAATAAACTTGAATTCTGTTGCAGTCTATCTGGGAAATCAAATTTGCAGAGTGTAGGTTTTTTTCAGCTTTGGCTGTATCTAACTCGATGACAAGAGTGGCCAAGAATAGCAACAGGGCTTTCATGCAGAGAAGAACAACTGAGGAACATCTATTTTCCTTGGTATTCCACACTGTTTTGGGGAGCAGCCTTCTGAGGATGAAGGCCTGGGGGCTTCAACAGGGGTCTTTGAGCTGGTTCTGCAGTTTTCCATCTGGATTCTTCTTTTGATCCTAGAAGAAACCACCTTGAAACCACCTCGCTTGCACTAAAAAGATAGGTTCTCATTCCTCTCTCTGAATCTTCTCAGGAGCAGGAAAAGACAGAAGGGAAAGTAGTTCAATCTGAATTTTAATAGAAGTGCCCAGTTCACACCTTTAGAAAATCTTTAGAAGGGAAATCAAACGCACCTGTGCACCGAAATTCATCCTTTCCTGAAGTGAGATGGTAAAAAGTACATTTTGTACAATATGTGCACAAAAATGCAAATCTGTTGAAGTACTTAAAAGCACACAGAATTTGGGGGAAAGGTCAAGAAAACCTGTATTTTTTTCTGCATCTTGATTGTATGCTTAGTGCCCTGGAATGCTTTGGAAGATAAAACCTATCCCATCATGTTTCCTTGCCACCAGCTAGGAGATCAGCCAGATCTAGAAAGATCTAGTAGAGGTGTCATTCTAAATATTTCTCTCTGATTCCTGTGAATGGTCTTCGCCAAAGGAAACTGATGGAGGCACCATGGCTAATCTGAAAAGCTAATTTTTAGGTGGCCCACCCATAACCATTCTTGCAAATGTCTTTTAGCCAATACAAAGGAAGTTCAATTTTATACCTTACAGCATTACGATCCCCTTTTTCTAACCCAAGGGAGCCTTTCTGTAGACGAGGCAAAAAGCTTCCCAATCCACCCTCTTTATCGATCATCCTTGACCAGGAAGACAATTGAATGGCCGCGGGCACGAAGAAGCAAAACGTAGACAGAGTGGAGGATTAGGTGGTTGGTTGGTTGGCTACTTTCTTTGAAGCTTGGAAAGAAATGGCCACCATGATCTTGGATGAATAAACCCTGCTTGGCTGTTCTGGGGAAATGTGCTCCTTTCTGCTTCAGAGTACAGTAGAAGCAAATGATGAATAAGGAGTGCGCCTGCACCGAGCTGAAGCCCAGGTGGAATTTTTATCAGGCAATTTATGAGAAGCTCAGTTTTCTTTGACAGGCATCAATCAGGAGGAAGCTGGAAGCCCCTTTTCGGGCTAAGAAAGTGAATTAAAGTGTATTAAAAGGTGTGAGCTACAGATCGCAAAAGCATCTGCCTTTTAATAAAGACTTCTTTGTTTTCTATGCCAGGGGTCTCCAACCTTGGCAACTCTGGGAGTTGAAGTCCACAAGTCTTAAAGTTGCCAAGGTTGGAGACCCCTGTTCTATACCACCCATCTTACCTAGATGACTCCGGGTAGTTTGTCCTTTAGATCTCGCTTACACCAGAGGAATTCATAAAACCAAGTGGTTCTCCTGATTCCCATTACTAGAAGGAACACAAGTCAACAGTTCTTCAGATTAAACTTGTTTGTCTGAACAGGGGCTAACAGGTTCCTCCTCAGTTTTGACTACCACGCAATAACATGGCTCTCCTCCTACATGTCTACCTGATAAGTGTATATCCATTTTATAGGTTAATTTTTTATTAATATGCACCTTCCTCCAATAGACAAAATCAGAGTGAGGTACTGGTCCTTCTGGAAGCAAAGGTCCCCACCCCAAACTGCACACCTGTGCCATCGAGAGGCCTCCAGCCCAAATCCGGAGGAAATTGCAATGCTTTTTCCTAGAAATCACCAACATCTCCCAGCAACTCCATGCTAAGACAGCCCTTCTGTTTTCCGGCCACTGTCCAGCCCTGGCTGAGCCAAGACATCTTCGCAGCCAATGACTCAGGACAGAATACCAGCCCTCCACCTCCTCCAGATTGTCCAGTGTCCTTGTCCAGCAGCTCCATTCAAATTACTCAGACCATGTGGAATCAGGTTTCCTGGAGCAACAGAAGGTTGTCTAGGCTCAGACCCAGATCGAAATGGGTTCTGGATCATTCCTTTACTCCAATAGTGCTTGAGTAGGCGTCACAGCTACCTTTCTCAGCATGATGGCCACGATGTGGGCAAGGGGGAACACAGATGTCTACTTCAGTTCCTGACACCCTTCATATCCAGAGGTAGAAAGCAGGAGATCTCCTTCCTCTTTTTCTCGCTAAGGAGGGTGGACCTTCAGGGAGACAGTGGGCTTCAAATCCAGAACGGGAAGAATTGACACTGCTAGCTCAATACGGCCAGCAGGGGGCGGCCTTCTCCCCACTGCCGAGTCCTTGCTGCCAACTCACTGCTGCCATCTCTTTGCAGGACATCTCAACACCGTAAATTTGCTGCAGGGATAACTCTCTGCGGGTGCTGGATGGAGAGTCAGGTGAGCGGGCGGGCAAGTGGACTGTCAGAGGAGGGTAGCAATGGCTTCCCAGTCAAACATTAAGCAATGAGGCTTAAAAAAAACCTTGCAGGGTGGCAGGGGCTTCCCATTTTAACACCCCACCTCACTCGGTTCCCATCTGGCATAGCTCTGCCCATCACTGCCCCCCTCTGAGAATCCCCTCTGAGAGCCCACTCGCTCACCAGCCTACCCGTGTCTCCATCCAGTGCCCGCAGCAAGTTGTCCCTGCAGCAAATTTACGGTGTTGAGATGTTCTGCAAAGAGATGCAGGCTGGCAGTGGGAACTTGGCGGTGGCAAGGTGGCCATCTCCTGCCGGCTGCTTCAAGCTAGTGGCATCGAGTTGTCATAGATCTCCCAGCTATATCATGCTTCTCTGGGCTGGTGGGCAGCTGTTGCTAAGTAAAATCTCAAAACCTGAAGTGGCAGAGACATGGCAGGTGCCACCACATGATCTGTCAGAGGTTGACAGGGCTCCCTCCTTCTCCTGGAGCAACACACACGATGCCACCAGTTTGCCTTCAGCGGTTAAAAAATGAAGGCGGGCTTTGAGAGACAACATCGTTTCCAACCAAGAGTTTTTGGGATCAAGATCCTGGGTACTTTTAAGACCCACCCACACTGAGGAGGTGTGAGCCACTGCTGAGCAGAAAGGGCTCCTCAGGCCACGCTGGAAAAGATTCAGAGAGCCCACCCACCCCCTTCTTACAAAACTTAGCAGAGAAAAGAGTGGAGTTGGCTGGACCAGCCAGGACAATCTCAAATTTCCCTTTGAGTCTGAGACAGTAGAATTGTTCCTTGTCCCTTCTGTCCAATGGGCAGCCATGTCCTGAATCCTGCCATGCCCTCGCTTCAACTCCATCACACTTTCCCTCCCCTAACCCCATATCCTGCCCTATTTATTTATATGCTGCCCATCTCACTATCAAACGATCCTGGGTGGCTTACAAACATCACAGAAACAGAGGTACAAACATTAAAAAGTTAAATAAAGAGAAATAAGTTAAAAGCAGAAGACAGTGGGTGGGGTGGGATCTATTTCCTAGCCCACTAATCACCCCGTGTGGAGAGTTCCTATTGGGGTCTCAGTTGTAAGGCCCCTTCGGAAGGCCAAGAAGGTGGGGCAGTCTCGCCATGACGGGCATGATGTTCCAGAGGGCGGGGGCCATGCCAGAAAAGACCCTTATTCTGGACCCCATGAGATGGAATTCCAGGCACTCTTGTGACAGGGTCTACAAGCGTGCTCTGTGGGGACCCTCGGCCAGGAGACAAGGCTGGTGTGGGGCCACTGCAGAGCACTTGCGCTGGAAGAAGCAGCCAAAAAGAGACCATGGAAACCAACTTAGTTCTTCTCTCATGCATGAACACTGGTCTCCTCTTTCTCCTGCTGTGCCATTTTCCCAAGCCCAGATAAGGGACTGAGGGCAATTCCGGGAGCAACAGGACTGGAGGTCTGCATGGAGGCCTTGCAGGGAGCCATGATTGTGGGGGCTTGGAAGAGAGACCCGGGAGGGGTGGGAGAAGCACCTGTCAGGCCAGCACCCCAATTTCCTGCCAAGTCAACCAGGAAGGGGCAGAGAGAGCACACACACACACACACACACTCCCCCCGAGGCATTTCCACAAACACCCTTCGCCATTCAGCCATTAATCAAAACATCCTGATCGGCTCAAGTGTCACCCTTTGGGGCAAAGAGCCCCCTGCCCCCGTTCTCCAAGATAGGATGGGCCACTTGACACCATTGGACATTTTCACCATAAACGCAGCCGGCCTTTCGCATCGTACAGTCTTGTCGTGTGTCCTTGGGAAATGCTTAATATGCAAAGCCTATTAATATTAAAGGCCATGTTGTGTCCAGTGACAAGTTCAGACTGCTGATGGTGAAACATAAAATTAGGAAGTGCTGCCCTGGCTGGGCACAGCCAGCAAGAAGCGCCCCTGGTGGGGGAAGAGATGGGTTGTGCGGGGGAGGGGAAAGAAGGGCCTCCTAAGTGACCCCAATGACCAGCGTCTGACCCATGACGGGTCTGCAGTGCCATCTCACTGAAACTGTGGCGCTGTTGTCATTGTGTCAAGGTGTCTCTCACCCGTGGCCACTTTAAGACTTGTGGACTTCAACTCCCAGAATTCCCCAGCCAGCTTGCTGCTGGGGAATTCTGAGAGTTGACGTCCATCTCTCTTAAAGTAGCAAAGGTTGAGAAGCACTGCCCTAGGGTCTCTCTCTCCCCCCCCTAACCCTAACCCTAACCCTCTCTCTCTCTCTCTCTTGCTTTGCTTTAGTGCAGGGGTCTCCAAACCTGGAAACTTTTAAGACTTGTGGACTTCAACTCCCAGAATTCCTCAGCCTGCAAAACTGCCTGGTCCCTTTAGAAGCTGCAGCTGAAACTTGGGTTGTAGTCAAAGGATAATGGATTGGGGGGGGGGGGTGTTTCCCACTTCTGAATCTCTGGAGGCAAGAAAAGAGGTGAAGGTGTTGGAGATCAGCCATGGGCACATGGGCAGGGTAAGAGGCAGGGCATCCCAGGGAGGAGGATGCTGGCATTCACTCCCAAGAGAGAACCAGATGCTTGGTGGGAAAACTGGGGCTCCAGGGTACAATAGGGGGCGGGTGTCAGCCTGCAGTGGAACCCTTTGCAGCTATTTCTCTCCTGGTGTCACGTGGGGCGCTGCGTGGGGCTGGCAACTCTGGGTGGGAGACGGATAGCTGGATCGGAAACTACAGCATGGTGGCAGCAGGAAGGTGGCACTGGGGTCACCTGGAGGAGGCAAACAAGCTGGCTCGAGAACTTCAGTTTGCTTGCAAATGTTCAGCTCCAAGTTTTACTTTTCACTAAGAAAAAGACCATTTCCTAATACTTGCTTAAATTGGGATTGGAGGGTCTAGCAAAGAAACACCACATTATGAAAAAGATGTTGAGACTTTGGAAAACGTGCAGAGAATATCAACTAAGATGATCAAAGGCCTGGAGACTAAAACATATGAAGAACGGTTGCAGGATTTGGGTTTGGCTAGTCTAGAGGAAAGAAGAATTAGGTGCGACATGAGAGCAGTATTCCAGCATTTGAGGGGCTGCCACAAAGAGGAGGGGGTAAAATTATTCTCCAGAGCACCAGGGGGCAGGACAAGGAACAATGGTTGGCAACTAATCAGGGAGAGAAGCAACCTGGAATTATGGAGAAACTTCCTAACAGTGAGAAAAATCAACCAGCATCTTCAGAAGTTGATAGTGCTCCATCACTGGAGGCTTTTAAGAAGAGACTGGACAGCCGATTGTCTGAGATAGTACAGGTTCTCCTGCTTGAGCAGCGGGATGGATTAAAAGACAGATTACAGATTAACAGAGTTGGAAGGGACCTTGTAGGTCATCTAGTTCAACCCCTCCATTTAAGCAGGAGACCCTACACCATTTCTGACCGATGGCCGTCCAGTCTCTTCTTGAAAGCCTCCAGTGATGAAGCTCCCACAACTTCTGAAGGCCACTTCTGTTCCACGGGTGGATTGCTCTCACTGTCAGAAAGTTCCTCCTCATTTCTAGGTTGAATCTCTCCTGGATCAGTTTCCATCCATTATTCCTTGTCTGGCCTTCCAAGTGCTTTGAAAAATAGCCTGACCCCCTTCCTCCTCTCTGGCGCAGCCCCTTAAATATTGGAAGACTGCTATCAGATTCTATCCTATCCTATCCTATCCTCATCTTCCAGCACCATCAAGGGATGCCTCTGGGCTGCTGTACCACCAAGTGCACCTTTAGGCTCAAGTGGATGAGGGAAGCACACTCTACATCCAGCTTTCCTGGACGTGTCTTTTATTTAACATGCTCTGTCACCCGGGAAGAAAAAGCTTCGGCAAACTTGTGATAGTGTTGCAAAGCAGCAGTGGTGTCGGAACAGCAAAGAGCCGTGCTTGCCTGTTGTGGCCCTTGGGAAATTTTCTTCCTTCCTGCCGGTTTGGATCAGCATCTGGAGCTGAACTAGGACAGGTGCCCACCTGGGGACGTGTTGGTGGCTGGAGTCCTCTGAATCAAGTTCTTCCCCTGGCCTCTTTCTCCAGGTGAGCGTGAGGGGGGAGGATCTCCCATGGGAGGGGGCAGCTTCCCCACCTCAAGAGGAAGATGCAGGCTGTGGCAGCAAGAGCGGATTTTCCTGAGCTTGAGAAAAGAAGCAACAAAAGGGACAGAAAAAGACGGTTCTCTAGAACGGATTGGCTTTTATTGTCCTCCACCCCCGCCCCCAGTGTTGTTCCTGTTGGGCAGCTACATGCTGAAATGCCCCCACGTGGTTCTTTGGAAAGCAGCAGCACAGCAGCTTTGCACCCGTGGCGGAAGGAAGGGGCCGGGCAGGGCTGGATAAATGTGCAGTCGGGGAGCCTTCGGGAAGCTTTTGCTCAAGGGTAATGTTGGCAGCACCCCTGAGTCAGGGGATCCTGGGGTTGGAAGGAGCCATTCAGTCCAATCCAGGGGTGAAATCCAGTGGGTTTTGACAGATTCTGGAGCACCAGCAGCAGAAATTTTGAGCAGTTTGGAGAACCGGCAAATGCCACCTCTGGCTGGCCCCAGAGTGGGGTGGGAATGGAGATTTTACAATATCCTTCCCTTGCCACGCCCACCAAGCCACACCACACCCACAGAACCAGTAGTAAAAAAATTTGGATTTCACCACTGGTCCAATCCCCAACAATGCAGGAAGCAGAGAACAGGGGGCTCCCTGGCTTAGACACATCCAAAAGGGGGAGACCTTCACTGCTCTGGATCACTGGGTCCTGTCAGACCTGCCCTAATTTGCAAAGAAGTTGTCCTAAAGGTGCTTTTTCAAGAAGCTTCTTCAACTCTGACTGGATGGTCCCATCCCCCCTCACCACCATCCAGGGGCCAGAAAAGACTAAAAAACGGGCAGAAAAAAGCCTTGAAAATGGGCCAGAAAAAGGTTGGAAAAGGCCCAAAAATGGGGCCCATAAAAGCCAAAAACTTTTTTGTGTTGATTTCCTCTTCTAAATTTAGATCTTATAGTCAGGTGTATCTTATAGTCCGAAAAATACGGTACTGCAAAATGAAAGCGATTGACGTTGGAGTTTGGCGCATGAATACTTACTTCTGGCTCAATGTCAGACCTGCCTTAACTTGATCCATTGGCAAAGAAAAACCCCCAATGCCATTGCACGGTGAAAGGTATATTTTTTCTCAGAGCCAAGTGGATTAAATAAAGCAAGGCCAGAATTAAGTATCTGCAGGCCAAACTTCCCCGGTTAACTTTTCCTCAGTCAAACCCTTCCCAGTTCCTCCCCTTTGCAAACCCATTCTGTCCAATTAACTTTTAACAAATGGTCTTTTCCAAGGCGGGATAGTTGGTGAGCCATTAGCCGTTACATTCCGAGCTCTGTAATTTGACCTTGATTTGTTGTCTCTGGAAAGTACGATGAGCGGTCTGGTTGCCCCCCCCCCAAGTAGCTCCCTCCCCTCGCCCCATAGTCTACGGCAGACTGGCAGCTACGTTTTCAAAGCTCAGCTTAAATGGCATTTCTGACAACAAGCCCACTCTTGAACTGTGAGGAAGTTTTCCTAACCGGCCAGGAATCTGCCATCCCGCCATTTAAAGCCATCCTGCTCTTTGAGACAGCGACATCCCTCCAGGTACTTGGAAAAGGATCCTTGGAAAAGGATCCTCCCTCCCCCAGTCTTCTCTACAATACCATTTCCATTCATCTCTCTTCACAGGATTTATTTCCTTCTGTTTTCCCTAAATTAAAGCTCTTGTGCTGTGTACAAGCTGCTGTGCCTGGTTAGTTAAGGAGTGGAGCTCTTCTGTCACAAGCGGGAGCTCACTTCTGCAAAAGTGCCCAACCCGGGTGACATGTTACTTCAGGTGTTTTGGATCACAGGACAAGGGCTGTTCCCCAGACCAGTGGTGGATTTCTACTGGTTTGCCCTCGTTCGGGGGAACCGGTAGTGGCAGTGGCAGGAGGCTCTGCCTACTTGCCCGGACATCATCATGGATGCTCTGCGCACACGCAAAAGTGCCACGCATGAGCAAACTGAGCATGCACGCACATATAGTTGCAGTTCCGAACTGGTAGTGAAGGTAAGTGAAACCCACTACTGCCCCAGACAGCTTGGGTCAGTCACCGAGGTAGGATGACAAAGGAAGTAGGACATTGCTCAAACCCCATGTGGGGTTTGGAGCAGACTGGCAGCTCCATCTACTAAAGCAAAGAAAATGTAAGTCTTTCCTGTCAAGAGCCTTACAAAGTCTCCTTTAACAAGATTTCTTTAAATCAGTGTCTCAACCTGTGTGGACTTCAATTCCCAGCATAGCAGAGCAGAGCAGAGCAGAGCAGAGCAGAGCAGAGCTGGCTGAGAATTCTAGGAGTTGAAGTCCACAAGTCTTAAAGCTGCCAAGTTTGGGGACCCCTGACTCAAGACATAATGCTTGAATGGAAAGCACTGGTCCAACTTGACCCAGGCAGAAGCATCTGCAGCAGCCGGGGCCTGACCTCTCCTGCAGACCAGGCTAAAGGGGCCTGGGAGGAGAGTAGCCCCCAAGCAGAATACAGCAAGATGCCTGCAACATCCAGAAGCAGCCATTGAGAACACAGCAGAAGCAGCAGCTATTCATGTAAAACATTCATACTGCAGAGTGTGATGGGAAAGGAGGAAAAAAAGGACAAATGATACTTTAAAACCACAGTGGGGAAAGACACACTGAAGTTTTCTCCTTTGGGGGCTGGGAGGAGACAACAGCTGCCGTGACATCTTCAGTGGGGGAGGATGAGGGCTGCAGCTATGCAGTTAAGGACTTGCCCCTTTTTTGCACATGTCACACATGCAATGCATGCCTAAAAGGGGGCGGGACTATGTTCATGCTCTCCCACCTGCCATCTTGAATCTTTTTGATCTCCGCAGCAGCCACCTTTGGCAGGCTGCACCATGTCCTATCAAAATGCTCTTTGTGCAGTGGGGGGAGGGGCGGAGGGATGCAGTGCTGAGGCAGATGCCCCCCACCCACCCAAGAGCTCTGGCATCCATGCACAGCATCTCATGCCCGACCATCACCCAGAAGGCCCCAGCCCATCACGGCTTCCTCTGCCCCCTCTTTCTAGCCAACCTTCCCCAGAATCTTTCAAAGATGCTCACAGCTCAGTGTGAAGCTTTGTTGCTTCCAAAGCGCAAAATAGATAGGTGTGTGGCTTTAATAAGGGAAAACAAAGCTCAGCTACAGTAGCTCTACTGGAAAACTGCAGAGGGAAACTCTAAGAGGAGTGAGTTGGTAAGTTTATTTTGATGAAATACAATAATTATCAGCCTTAGCAGCTGTTGCTATTTAAAACAAGAAGAAAAAGGAAGCTTTGCACGAAGAACTGTTTTGTAAACCAGTTGCACCGACAATCTGTTCCAGGCAAACCAGCCATTATAAAATCCATATAATAGCAGGAGCTCATTACAGAAAAGTTAAATTGCAAATCATATATTCCCCCCACCCCACCCCACCCTCTCTTACACTCACATTCAAAAGCAGGGAGATGAATACACAATTTTGTCTCAAAGAGAGTTTCTCAATTTTGATCTGGCTGCCAAACGACACCTCACTCCAAGCTGCAGCTGCTCGGGAAGCCTGATTGTCCCTTCCAACAACAGGAAGTTTTTCTTTATCAAAGTGAGGATTTAGAAGCAAAAATAAAACAGAAGTTTGGAAAATCGGTCTCTCTTTCAAAGGCAACCGCTTTCAGCACTCAAGAGCAAATTGCTGTGTGTGTTGCTCTCATTTGCAATGTTTACTGTGCTTCATCCATTAAATCTAATAGATGCGCTGCAAGACCAGCTCGGCCTGTTTCACACAAAGTACAATACAAACCCCCAGCTTTGTTAACCACATTTCACTGAGATTAACTGACAAATTGCCAGCTTTACAGCCAAATTATAAATCGTGGCTTATAAAAAATGGCCAGGTTCATACAAGCCGCCTAGAGGAGCCCAAGGCAAGATAGGCAGCAAATAACAAATAAATAAATAATACGACAAACAACCGTAAACCCCAATCTAAGATACAAGGAAACAAATTGCATGTGGCATGAACACAGCTGTGTCCTTGTGATGCTTTTTTGTACCTCAAGGAGATGACTTGAGGCCACCTGAAGGGAGATGGGTGGACCTGAAGCAACGGCTGTCCATTAACTATTTTTGGTTAGCATACCGAAATAGTATTCTGTTTCTTTTTCATTGTTTATTTTATTCTATTATTTTACTTCTCTTTACACTCCTTTCATTTCCTTCCTTTTCATTGCTGTAAGGCCTTGGTAGCCTTGGAGCTACCTCTAGCCTTGGAGCCTTGGTACCAAGGAGCCTTCGTAGTACAGTGGACTAAAAACACTGTTATTAACATCTGCTGCTTGCAATTACTGCAAGTTCGAGTCCCACCAGGCTC
>JANHZT010004301.1:362460-373512 GCA_032468215.1 Stegonotus admiraltiensis | reverse complement strand
TTTGAGCCATACTCTTTAAAAATATTGCACTGTATTAATATTAATAGGTCTGTTATGGTGAGACAGAGTAACATTTTTAAAGGAAACTGTCATGGGATTGTAAATTATATACAATTGTAAATTATACAATGAAAATTATAGCGAATATAATTCCCTGTAATTTGCCTATTTAAAAAACAACTATATCCATAACAACAGCAATAATAACTATTAAGGGCATAAGCAAATCGTGATTTTCATTATTTTCATTAAAAATGGTTGGCCAAATTATCTTTATATGCATAGGATGTGCATTCTTATATAACATTTACAACGCATTTGTAATTATACAATACAATTTACAATATCTGCTAGTATCTGTACAAATCAAAGCAACTGTAAACCCATACAAATACACAGAATCCAGTGTTCACAAATGGCTCAACATCTCTATACCAGTGGCCCCCAACCTTTGGGGCACCAGGAACCAATTCCATGGAGAAAGGTTTTTTCATGGACTGGGGAGGCCATGGTTTTGCATGCTGCTTGCATCCTGCAGATGGAGCTTCCCTTGTTTGTGCGGACCGGTTATGGCATGCCATGGACCAGTGCTGGTCTGCAGACCAGCTCTGGTCCACAGACCGGGGTCAAGGACTCCTGCTCTATACCATCCAAATGGGGAAAAAAAAAGACTTTACATCTAAGAAGATGATAACATGCAATTAATGAATGGAAATAATTATTTCCCACTACCCTTTGGGTACTGGGGAAAAATCACTGATTATGATATGAATAAGGCTTTGCTCTAAGCAACGAACACTTTAAATCCACAGATTTCATAAGCAAATACTCAGCCATGTTCTCCCAAAACATTTTTGTTTGGTTTTTTTGACATTCAAAAGAGAGAGAGTTAGTTTCAGGTCCACATTATATAGTTTCACTGTCCACCAAAGTAATTTGCCTGTAAGACATTTTAGAAAACTGCTTATTAGAAAACATAAGCTTATTAACTTAACTATGATCAAAATGAGAGGCAGAATGAAAAATGGCAGAAATAATTACCAGTTCATAGGAAGGAAATTATTACTAGTTACATGATACCAAATGAGCCTGAAAGGTACAAAAAGCCGAAAACTAATTCAGAAGCAATATTTATGCATTAGCAAAATTATTAAAGAATTATCTATTTATTAGAGGATGTGTTCCATACATGATTAAAAAAAAAATTGGTCTTATTTAAAATATTAAATTCAGTATTTAAAATCTTGTAATTGAATTGATAATCAAGAGACTTTCTTTTTCTACCAAGATGTGAATCAAACAAAGTGTGAAAAAGTAATAAGGGTATGATAGTTATCTTTAAAAATATTAAGAAGAAAGTGTCAGATCCTGTGGAGTATTGACAGGAAAAAACTTCTTCCTAAAGGAGTTCACTTTTCTTTTGAAAGCACCTAATGAGGTTCTTTCGGAAAATATTAAACTGAAGCAGACAGCTGAAGAAATAAGAATAGTGGTGACTACTTTTAAGACTTTTTTTAATATCAAATTAATATTTTTTCCTTTCCTTTTTTCTTAATTTTACAGAAGAGCTGCATTGAAGATGTTTCTTCAAATACTTTCTCTTTTTCCCACAGATACACCGAGACTTTCACATTATTATCTCTTCCTGTCTGAATGAAATGTGATTCTCTATAAGTGCTCTTGAGTTACTGCAAGTAACAAAGTAAGAAAACATTTAATGGGAAAGATGTTTTTTTCTACTGATTATATTTTCTACTCAAGTTTTTAAAGGAATAGAAATTTTCAATAAAAGCTTCAGTTGCCTAAAGAATAACTTGGAAAAATGTAACTAACTGTAAAGCAAAGTTGGTTTAATTTATTTGTGGGATAGGGGAAAAAAGAAATGTAAAATGAAGAATGAAATAATGCTATTGAAAAAAAAAAAAACAGAATTATTTTTAAAATAATACCAGAAAAATATAATGAAATCTTAAATATGAAAGCAGACTACGCTTTTATGAAATCCATAAAAAAAACATCAGGATAACAAGTTGTAAACCAAGTATTCTAAGTTCTGAGAAATCAGATAAGTCCATCTACAAATAGAACTCAGGTTGTTTTCCTCCAATTACAGGATAATTATGTTCAGTACTTTTTCCCATATAAAGTACTTACTTTCTATTAAGTGGGCTAGGCCTTTTGAATTATTATTATTATTATTATTATTATTAAAATTTCTATACCGCCCTTCTCTCGAAGGACTCAGTGTGGTGTACAGCCAGAATAAAACCCCATCACATATAAAAGTTTAAAAACATTTTAAAAACATTAAATAATTGGCTGATAAAACTAAAAAACAACAACCCATTAAAATAATATTTAGGCCAGCCCTGCTTGATGGAATAATAGCATTTTAAGGGCGCGGCAAAAGGTACGAAGGTCAGGAATTTTACGACTCTCTGGGGGCAGCTCATTCCAGAGGGCAGGTGCCCCCACAGAGAAGGCTCTTCCCCTGGGGGTCACCAGTCGACACTGTTTAACTGACGGCACCCCGAGGAGACCCTCTCTGTGGAAGTGTACTGGTCGATGGAAGGCTATCGCTGGCAGAAGGCGGTCTCGTAAGTACCCGGGTCCTAAGCTATGGAGCGCTTTAAAGGTGGCAACCAACACCTTGAATCGCACCCGGAAGACCACTGGGAGCCAGTGCAGTTCACGCAGGAGCGGTGTTACATGGGAGCAATGAGTCGCCCCCATAATCACCTGCGCAGCCGCATTCTGGACCAGCTGGAGCCTCCGGGTGCTCTTCAAGGGGAGCCCCATTTAAGAGGTCCAATGCATTATGGTACTGCTGTATTTGCAAACTGCTATTGGATTATGACCAAATGTATCTACATATAGAAATACTTAATAATCTGTTCATGATAAAAGAATTATAGAGCGGGTTTGCTCGTAACAAGGTAACAGAAAAGGATCCTGAATCAGTTACTGTAATAATGTAATCAGGATTAAAATTTGATTTTTAAACCTAGCATGGAATTACCGGTACTCAATTATTTTTCCAGTTAGTCATTTCAAGCTAAAAGTGTAACAGTGGGTATTAATACCTTATTATGTAAAACAACTTTACTTATTGTGATTGATCCAGCTGGAACATGCTTAATTTTCAGATGCCTGATGCTACATGTAGATTAACCCTTGAATGCATATCTCTGCATTATACAACATTAACTGATTTCCAAAGAAAACTGTTTTTATGAAGAGGCTATAATTTATTAAATAGGTAATTCTATTATAAGTGAAACGTCTATTATAATTGTGACTTTTGCATTTCTGTCATTATGACCTGGGCTGAACTCTCATTAGCCTCAATAAGAATGATTAAAGTACTGTAGTGTGATGATTTAAGAAGTTTAAAATTATCATGCAATACTGAACAATGAAATATTTTATGCTCTCTTTAATCAAACATCTTGCGTATTTCCATTTATGCTGGATAGGATTGCTCTTTCCATACAGTTAATTCATATCATAATAGTGTTGTGTGGATAGACTTGTAAAAAGTTTAACAGGACATTCTTTCCACTTGGTGCTATCAGGCAAATTCTTCTAAGTACAAACTTATTGCTTCTTTTTATCACTCTTTTTTTGCTGAACATTCTTTAAAGACACTGTTTATGATGTACCCTCATCCACACTGATGATGAAAATAAATTACTGCTGATTTAGGAGGTTTTTATTATTATCCAGTCCTCATTGATTCAGTAGTATTGAATTTCTAATGCACCTTATGGCTTAATATTTAAACACTGAATGTCGACCTATAGTGCATTATACTCCAATAATGTAAACAGTGCTAGTTTATTTTTATTTTAATTAAAACAAACAAGGAGGTGCAATTTAAGATAATAACTTCCTACAATCCCAATTCCCTAACGATTTCCAAGTACCAGATGTTTTTCCATAGCTAATGTACGTAACATTACATAAGTAACATTAAAGTAAGTAAGTAACGTTAAGTAACATTAAACTCTATGCCTAATTTGTCTCAAGTACCTATCCGAAATGTCTTAAAATATTCCATATCCTATTTATTCAGGAAGAGCATGTGATTCCTCTTGGAATAAATAAAACAAAATCCTTTAGCTGATGAAACTATAGTTTATAGTCAGAAAACACTAGTGTTAAACAGTAAAAGAGAATGAGAATCATTTATACATCTGAATTAAAATCAATTTTTTTCACATATTTCATGGAATTTGAAAATAGTCATTATTTTTACTGTTTGTTTGTTTGTGTTTGTGTGTTTGTTTGTTATTTACCACCCATCTCCCTTGGTGTAAAGTGCTACTAAATTTCAGCCCTTCCATATTTAAGAAAATAATGCCCATTCATATATTATGCCAATCCATGGTTAGGGGCCCACTGCATGAATTGATTCCAAGCATACAAAGTTAACAAACTATGATTTTAAATGTGCTTCCTGTACATTTTTGCTATTGCAGTTTTTAGGCTTTTATCATTCTGTAACCAAGTACAAAAAAAGCAACAAATTTACAATAAAAACAGTGGGCTTGGCTTTGCCATGCAGTTTCTTAGGTTTGAAGATCATGCAGTCATGATTTCCCTTACCCATGATTTGTTGAATAAACCTTATATGCTTCTTAAATAGTGCTAAGCCAGATCCAAGTAAAACAGATTCTGATTAGCACAAGCTATTTTAAACATCATTTGCTGTGATATTTGAATCAAGCTAACAAAATGCCTTCTTCACAGAAGACTAGACTGAATGTCTGCCTCATATTTTACAATTTGTTACCGATAAATAACAAATAACAGAATAACAAAGTTGAAAGGGATCTTGGAGATCTACTACTCCAACCTTCTGCTTGAGCAAGAGACCCCATATCCGTGATGGCGAACCTATGGCACACATGCCAGAGGTGGCACGCAGAGCCCTCTGTGGGCACTCACACCATTGCCAGCTGCTCTCCTGGTTTCCAGTGCATGTGAAGACCAAACCTAAAGACCACCTGGTCTTCGGATTTCCAGTGCCCCAGCACACACGCACACATGCACGTTCCGGTTTGGGCACTCGGTACCGAAAAGGTTCGCTCTGTATCATTCTGGACAAATGACTGTCCAAACTCTTCTTAAAAACCTCCAGTGATGGTGCACACACAACTTCTGAAGACAACCTGTTTTACTGACTAATTATTCTGTCAGGAAATTTCTTCTTAATTCTAGGTTGGTACTCTCTTTGTAAATTTCCATCTTTAACCTCTTGTCTTGCCCTCAGATGCTTTGGAGAATAGATTGCCCCCCATCTTCTTTCTGACCACCACTCAAATACTGGTAGACTGATATCATGTCACCCCAGTCTTTCTCCTTCATTACACTAGAAACACCCAGTTCTTGCAACATTCACTCTAGTCCTCTAACCATCTTATTTAAATATTGGGTGATGCAGTTCACTGTCTGCATCCTCTGCTTTGGTAAATATTCTACATTTTTATATAATACTCTTTCCTGTGACACTGTAAGTCCCATTATCTAAGGAATTGGTTTTCAAGATAAAAAAAGAAAAACAAAAGAAACCATAACTTCTATTAAACCATCCCGTGAAAGCTTGACATATTAGTCAGCTTCCACCCTCATCTAGAAAATGTCTGCATCATTATATTCTACCCAAGATCTTAAGATATTATCCCAGAACAAGATAAGCAATCTATAATATGAGAATGGAAGTGGTTGAGTGGTTAAGATCTTACCAGGAAAGGAGTCCAGCAAATGCAAGAGACACACATTATACCCAAGAGCTGAATGATCATTTCAAAATGATGAGATCTGCCCTGTCTATGTTGACTCTTAAATTTGACTCTTAAAAGTGTAATTCCTGTCACAGCATTGCACAAAAGTGAAATAACAAGAGCCAGCAAACCCAAACATGAAAAAAGTAAGAGGTAAAATCTATCTTCCCAATCTTGAATTTTCTCTGTTTGATAGAAGCACCAGGTTTTTGATGCTTGAATTGTATACTTCTTTGATGTCAGTATTGGCAGCAAAGCTATGAAAATAGCAAAAAGACACACCATAGTCAATATCATTTTTACATGATTAAAAGTCATTTTTGTTGAATGAAATATTGGTTTTGTCACTCCAATGCAGCGTTCCACGGCCATCACACTGCCCAGAAAAAGAGGATAAAGTCCAAAGAACACCATGCAGTTACCAAAAAAATTGCAAAATATCTTTTCTGATGGATCAAATTTTTTCCATTTTTTTTCATTTGCATATACGAATACTGCAATAGTTCCAACGATGAGATGGCCCAACATGTCTGTGATAACCAAGCTACTAGCAAAAAACAAAAACAATGCTTTTGATTTCTGCCTAAACCTCTTATATGCTTTCATGAGAATTACTATTGCAAGGCTATTGGATAAAATCCCAACAGTCATGAAGATGGCAGAAAATAATACATTGAAGCGTTTTTCTCCACCACAAGTAGAAATTCCAGGCAAGGATGATGAGTGTGAACCATTCATTGTTAGAAAGAGAATTTCAACATTCAAAACATCTTAGTGGCCAGGAAATCATCAGGCATCTGTAATACAGTAAAAGAAACTGTTTAAATACAATAAATAATATTATACATGTAATCTTACTCACTTCTGATACAAAGGCAGGCATAATGTAGATGAATATGCATAAACACCAGTGTAGAAAATACAATTAACAAAATATAAAAATGATAATGCAATAGATCAATTAAGTTAGTACAAAAGCAGGAAAAAAAGTAGAAAGGGGAATGTTTAAAATTTGAAAAGTTTAAATGTTAGCGTAAATACTAATGGGATATTAAATTATCAATATTCAAGAACATTTGTTCCAAAACACATATCCATTATCTGATACGGTTTTCCTTTTTAAATTACATAATTGAGAGTGTATTATATAGCTTCATGCACTGTTGTAGTAATTTTTTCATGTTGTGGAATTTGATTGTCTGGGGGGGGGATGTCAGTCTTTTCCACTTTACCTTTGCTATAATCTCATCAATCAATTTTCACTCACATACATCATTGGCAATAACACAGGAGATAGAGATAAATGGTAGGTAGGTAGGTAGGTAGACAGGCAGGTAGGTAGACAGGCAGGCAGACAGGCAGGCAGGCAGGCAGATAGATAGACACACACACACAAGGTATCACTTCCACTGCCCAAGTTTAAGAGTTAATCGAGTAAAACAGAGTAAAGCGTGAACAGACTCTTTTCCTCAGCCCTTCCACAGAATGCTCTGGAAAGTAACACATTTTCTTCTATTGAGGTCTGCAGCACTCAGACAACCAATAGATGATATAAACTTGCCCTTCCTGACTAATGGATGTGCACAGAATAATCTCAGATAATTAGCATTCAGCTGCTGGCAATGAACTGAATATATTGCTTTACTCTCAGTTTGGCCTATTCTTCCCGAACAGTAGAATAAAGCAGCATTTTCTAGGCCCAGCACCCTGGTGCATATCTCCAGATTTCATTGGTCCATTATTTTCCTCAAAATGTCACACGTGTAACAGGAAGAAACTGGAAGTAGTAGGACACTAAATAACCACTGATTAAACTGACTGATCAATTTGCTTCACAAATAGATGTGAACCAGTCTCCTACATTAATTATAATGTTTCTTGTCCTGGAAATAAGTATAACTTAGAACTTGAGGTAAAGATGAAATGCCTGTAGGAGTCTACAGTCTATATTTAGGTATGTGCAAAGGAAGAGTTATGATATTTAACTGCACTTAGGAAAGCAACAGAAAAATGGGTAAAACAACTTTGATGCCTATTTTTCTTTAAGTAAGGATATTTCACGTATTACGCAGCCTCCAGATGCTGCTGTTCAAGATCTGATATGCTATTCATTCATCAGTGCAATATTACAGCTAGATTTCACCATATTTAATATATAGATAGTAAATTCAGCACATATTATTTTTCTATTATACTATATACCACATACACATTTGCCACAATGTTCACATACTCGTTACCATAGCACATGTTCTAATATATCGCATCAGGAAAACACACTGAGAATACAGAACAGAAACACAATAGATCAAACTAAAATCTCAGCTTATTTCAGGTAATTGAGGAAATACTGAATAATAGAGGGTTTTTTTTTCAAAAATCTAAATTATAGGAGAAACGAACATCATACTCTACATTTGTAGGAATTTGGAATTCTGTTCAGTGGATTTTATTCAGTATGCAAAACACTCTACCATATGAATCTGAAACTAACTAAAACATTTTTATAGAAAAAAATACGAATTTAAATATAAACGGCGGGGGGAATCACACACGAGCATTTTCCCCCATTTAAATGCTTACATTGATTTTTCTTTTACTGTTATTCTTTGTACCAAATAGCATTTAATGACCAAGCAATGTCTCTGCATGAGTTGACTAGGTCAGTTCACTCAACCAGTCCTTCATTTATCAGCTCATATACATTATGTTATTTGATTCTCCCCTTTTTCTTTATTTCTTAGAAAACAAAGTTATATAGTCTTACGCTAGTAAAAGCTCAGCATAAAAACAAGATGATCTTACTAAACTTTGTAAAATTTAGCCATGCCAAATATTTCAAAAATCAACAGTTGCCATTTTAAAATAAAGACTATTCAATGGAGGAAGAATTCTATACAAATACATTTGAAATAAAAAATATTTTGGCATTATACCAGACACGATGATATAAATCTGAGCGCCAATATACTATAGTCTACATTGCCTGACAAAATAAATATTCCTGTAACCAATACTAAGCCAGTAGGGGATAATGTAAACAGATGAAAAGTAATTACTTAAATAGAGGAAAAGCAACATATATAAGTATGCATTTTCATGTAATTCCAGTTTTGCTTCTGTTTGAATATAGCACTTTAGCAAATTAAAAGTACTCTGCATAAATGGCCAATTTTAAATGTAAATTCAATTTTTAATTTGAATTTGAAGCTGTATGCAACCTAATTAAAATGTCAGATATTTTCTTAGCGAATTTTATACTACTGCAAAAACTAATGCACAGAACAGCATGTTTAAGCAGACTATTTAAGTTGCCAAGCTTCTTTGGGGTAAAATGACCACAATTATCCATATATGTGAGACTATGGCATTCTCTTGAACAGACTTGCTTCATATAGTTCAGTGTACTGCAGCAACTAGTCGTAAATCCCAGAGAGAACACTTATTTGGATGGTAAAAATAGGTAATATGAAGTGAGCAATAAGTATAATGTAAAATGTACAGGAGAATTTAACATGAATAACAAGGGCTGCATGAATAAAATTGGAACCAATTCTGAGTTGCTGGAGTAGGTAAAATGAAAATCACTGTTGGAAATATATCAATGAGGTACTTTTGAAGTGACAGTGATCTTCAAAAGTAAACATTGCCAAAGGGTGAAAGATTTCAGGATTCATTTGTCTGCTCTACAGTCTAATGAAGCTCTATACAGTCCCTAAGAATCAACACCAATTTAATAGCATATAATAATCGATCAATCAGCTACTACTGTAGAAGTCTATTTTTTAAAAAAATCTTTTAATTTTTTTAAAAAAAATTAAGATGTGACATGAGAAAGATAGGAGCTATTGAGGGAACAGCAATCATCTAGTTTAGCAAGCTAAGTGGTCGAATCAAAATGAAAAAAAAAACCTAGGAAAAAAAGAAACAGGTCTGCAAAAGAAAACCAGAAAGGAAAGCAGGAGGCAACTGAACAATAAGTAACTCTTAGGAATAAAGTAAGACTTTGGATGGAGACAGGAGGAAAATTAGATTCTGTTCTATAAGAGAATTAATATTGTTCTGTAATCGTCCCACTAGAACACTTGCTAGGAAAAGAATCCCATTGAACTTAATGGAATTTGCTTCACAGAATTTGCTTTCTGTGAAGCAAATTCAATGGGATTCTTTTCCTAGCCAGTGGAATTGGATTACAGTCTTGATTCAGCCAATTTGATTTGAAGCTACCTAGCCTAATATTGGAACCTCTTATACCCTCAAGCGTCTGACCAGATAGGGCAGCCTTGTCTCTTTAGTCACCTAAGCATCCAAGTCTGAAGAAGGTAAAAACAAAATAAGAACACACTTACAGGCGGGATTTAAGGCGCCAGCCGGAGGCTAAAATCAGGCGTGCGCTTTCCACCGCCCTGATTTAACAGTAACGTAGCCACGTTTGATATCCTGGGTAGAGGCAGATGTAGGGGCCCCGTGCTTGGGCAGGGGGTTGGACTAGATGACCTGAAAGATCCCTTCCAACTCTGTTAGTCTGTTATCTGATATTGTAGCGTCACAGCCACGGCTAGATGATTTTACGAAGCCTTGGACGGGCTAAACTGGAGAATCCGCAAAAGCTACTCAGAAGTGCAGAGTTATTCCTAAATCTTCCCCCACAACAAGCACGACGAAGGCGTCCGCTTTCTTCTCCAAAGCCGAAGCTCACCTTCCTTTTCCCCCTGAAAGTTTGGGACTGCGAAGCTTGGAGCTCTTTTTACCTCGGGCTCTGGGGTCCTGCCAGCGGTCGCGCTCCCGCCTCGCTCTCCGGGCATCGCCGTCACCCACCAGATCGCGGCGGCGGCGACTCCTTCCCACGCTTCCCGCTCACCCAACTAATAAAGAAGGAGGCTGCAGCTCCGCAAGCTCAGACCTCCGGGCTCGCCCACGCTCCCGCCCCTTTCAGCTGGCAAAAATAAATAAATAAGTAAAAGCCCCGTCACACGTGCTACCGGCTGGCTCTTTTCCCTGACTTCGGACTCTTTTTAACAACCCACTGCAACTTTCCCGTGGGGAAGATGGTAGCCCTTTCCAAGAAAGCCTCCGCCTTCCTTTGGCTCTGCCAAAGAACCAAGCCCTACACCTGCAAGAGGGAAGGAAAGAGACTTTTTTATTTTCACTTTTTATAGAGACGTTTTTAAATCTCAAGAGCTCTAGTGGCTCAACAGACTAGTAGTCTGTTATTAACATCTGCTGCTTGCAATTACTGCAAGTTCGAGTTCCACCAGGCTCAAGG